>JAJHUR010138274.1:625-31017 GCA_027495735.1 Lutjanus campechanus
GTCAGAGCAAGTTGGGATCAAGTCAGGCACAAATCTAACCGGCATGCATTATGCGATGATCACCAGTGATCGATTCTGTGTAGGTCTGGCTCATCTTGAATGCACCTGTTGGCAATCTACATTCTCTCCACTTGCACAATGACGTACATCTGCTTTACAGACCACCCACGACTTATCTTCCTGTGTCAAATCTCCAGGATACATCTATGTTCACCAGAGTGCTTTTTCAGGCCAAAGTTATTAAAATACTTCATACTTGTATATAGTGTGTATTAGTGTGTTGTTAGTATTTTTGATCATTTTGGTATACAGTACATAGAATTGTTAGCAACATTAGATAGCCACAAGCTATCATTCAAGCTATCATCAGGTTGCTATGGCTCTTTCCTACACTCGGTATGTGGATAAGCTGCCCAAATTGAAAGTGACTTATGTACAAAGTATTGTTAAAGTGAGCATTCACACTCGCTGCTGTTTGTGTTAACTTACGAAATTATTCCAGATATTTGTCTGCTGTTTTAAGCTGGTAGAGGGAGGTAGACGAGCAGACCCTTTTTTACAGCGCTGACACAGAGCTGTGTGCACTAAACAGACCCAGACTGCATGTTCAGTGTGAAACACAAAGCCAGTTTAAAGGCAAGCCCTCGGGATTTCTGTGTTTTAAAAAAAGGGCTTCTCTGGAGCTGACCACCCTCCTCATAAACTTCGCCGCTGTTTTTGTCATGTTAAAAGCCAGCTAGGCTAGCTAACTGGCTACGCCCACTATTTAATAACACCTATGCGATTATCAAAAATGCTAACTAAACACTGTATACAAAGCAGACTAAAGTAAACTATTTACAATGTGTGCAAATTGAACTGTAAAAAGTGTAGTATTTTAATAACTTGGGGATGAAAAAGCGCTCAGGTGACCATAGATGTATACTCCAGATCTGACAAGCTTTGACAAGATAATAGCTGACTTATTAAACACACCTGAGTTTGTTTGGCTGCACTGTAAACAGTGACTACACTGTAATCTTAAGGGTTCCACCTTTAAATGTGATTCATAAAACATGGAAGATGTCCTCAAATTTAACTTATAACAACAAAGACTAATAAAAAGTCAGAACAGAACATCAATAAACGCTCGACAGTCTCTCAATTCACAAAACTTTATTTTCTAGGAAAAATAGTTTCATCCATTTCTCAGCGCTTCATTTTACAGCAGTTGATGTTTCAGAGAGACGACAGCACTGCCACTCTCCTGATGCAAGGGTGGGGTGGGGTGTGGTGGGGCGGGTTGGTGGGGTTCAGGCTCAGTTAGCCAAGATGCGAAGCAATGCTAAGCTAGGTAAGGCTAACTGAAGCCAGGCTAAGCAGTGTTCAGTTGCAGTAGTTCTGCAGGTCGAAGATGTTGCAGGGTCTGTGGCAGCACTGCTCCACGATGCCTCGCTTCACCATCATCTCCATCTGGTCCTTGAAAGCGTACTCGGCCACCTCGTTGTCACCACCTGCAGCCGCGGCTCCACCCGCCTTTGGAGGCAGGAAACCTGATGGGACAAAGAAGCAGATGTAACTCTGGCATTGACTAACTTAAGACGTGTTTAGTGTTGCTGTGCAGTTTTAAAGTTGGTGGTCTCACCCATCAGAGGGTCGACGTCTCTCTTGGGGTTGTAGAAGAAGCCTCTGTCCCCACAGACCAGGTACAGGGCGTCGACCAGGTGGGAGCCGCACAGGTGCTGTGGGGGAGCGACGGCCTGGGAGCCCGGCCACGATACGACCAGTAAGACCAGCAGAGAGACAGACTGGAGCCACAGAGCCGCCATGCTGGAGGAGAGCTGGATACACACACATCTTTATAGTATGACTGGTTCTTTAGGCCGATATTTAAAGTTTTTATTTTTAAAAGAATCCAATAATATATCAGCTGATATTCTATAGGTAAATAGGTTAAAAGTTTAGATATTGCCATGAAAGTTCCCCAGCTTATCGCTTAAATTTAGACAATTATTTTTTTGTTTTCTGAAATGTTATGTCAAAATATGCAAATGATGCATTTTCTAACAAAATATTATCTAATTTCCACTTTCCATTTTGAATTTTACAATTTCCAGGACAGAAATCTGAACACTGAACAAAGCCAGGCTTGAAATTCTTGTTTCATTTTGTTAAGATACCAAAGTCAAAGTTTTTTACGGAGGGAATTTTCTGAATTTGTTTTTATCATTCCATAAATCATAACAAAATGTAAGGGCTGCTGAGGTGGAGATTTCTGAGAAAACTGTAATTAAAGATACGTATTATAAAATCCTGTACATGTTTAGACAAAAATAAGACCCTATAGGTGAATAGAGTAAAAAATTAATCCTGAAACTTCCCCAACTGATTACTTGTATTAAGACAATTACACTTTGTAGTGAAAGTTTTCTGACATTTTTTGTTTAAATCTACCAAAGAGGCATTGTCTTATTAAATATGTACATTTTTGGTGTATTTTGAGTGTTTACTTTTACCCGAATAAAGACATGATGTAGAGGCGAAATAGATCAAAATCTCGAAATTAATCAGTGCATGTGAAAACAATGTTTTTGCCTGTAGAGTCTCTCCTTAAATTGGTTTAGAAAATTAACCATAATACACACTGATCAGGACATTTTACAGTGTAAAAACAAACTTGAGAGTCCTCTCAGGTGGACAAACAACCAACGGTGCCCCAAGATTGTCTTATTTCTAATGTAAATTGATCTTGATTAATTGGTGTGGATTCAATTCCAAGTTCTGAACAACAAGAAGGACCAAAAAGATGAGAAGACAGAGGTGTAGATGGAAGAATAGCGGACGGAGAGGAGGGGAACAACCCACCTGTAGAGTCAGAAGAAGAAGAGGAGGAGGAGATGGAGGTGCAGGTAGAGCAGCAGTGGAAGAAGAAGTGAACAACTCACCTGTAGAGTCGGTCGGAGGAGGAGGAGGAGGAGAGATGGACAAGGTGTCTGTGATGAAGATGAAGAGCAGAGTAGCTGAGAGCTGGTTGGTGTGAGGCAGAACAGAGGGCCTCCTCTCCATTTATACTCCACCACCACCACCTGGACACACCCACTGCTTTGTGTGTGTGTGTGTGTGTGTGTGTGTGTGTGTGTGTGTGTGTTTGGTCAGCACACATTAAGTGATTCAGTTACTTCTGATTAACTGGGTGCAGCACTTAGTACAACAAACAGAGCTAATGAGCCGACATGATCTGATCACCTCTTATAGACAAATATTAATCACTAATCAGCCTCGTGCTGCTTCTGCTGAGCTCAGCACCCTAACAGCTCGGCACCCTAACGCCCTTTTTGCCGTTCATATCTGGTTTCTTAACCATTTTTGGTGCACATGTCTGGGTTGTAACTAATTTTAACATTGATATCTGGCTTCTTAAATCATTTTTTAGCACTTATATCCAGGCTCTTAACCAATTTAGCATTGATATCTGGGTTTTTAACAATTTTTAGCATTGATATCTGAGTTCTTAGCCAATTTTAGTGTTGATATCTGGGTTCTTAAACATTTTTAGTATCGATATCTGGGTTCGTAACCATTTTAGCATTGATATCTGGATTCTTACACATTTTTAGCATCGATATCTGGGTTCTTAAACATTTTTAGTATCGATATCTGGGTTCGTAACCATTTTAGCATTGATATCTGGGTTCTTAAACATTTTAGCATTGATATCTGGGTTCTTAACCATTTTTAGCATTGATATCTGGGTTCTTAACCATTTTTAGCATTGATATCTGGGTTCTTAAACATTTTTAGCACTACATCTGGGCTCTTAACCATTTTAGCATTGATATCTGGGTTCGTAACCATTTTTAGCATTGATATCTGGGTTCTTAACCATTTTAGCATTGATATCTGGATTCGTAACCATTTTAAGCATTGATATCTGAGTTCTCAACCATTTTTACCGCTTATATCTGGGTTCTTATTGGCTTTTAGTGTTGGTGTCTGGGTTCTTAACCCTTTCTAGTACTTACATCTGTGTTCCTAACAAATTTTTAGCACTGATATCAGGGTTCTTAATTTTTACCACACTTATATCTGGATTCTTAACCATTTTTAGCATTGATATGTGGGTTCTTAAGTTTTAGCACTTAGATCTGAGTTTTTAACAGAATTACCCTTCAAGTGTAAGAACAATGCACTTTTTCCTGACCCCCAGTGACAAGGGGCCTGGGCACACAGAGACCCTGAGCCTGAATGAAATCCCTCCTGCACTCACATGAAGAGTGCTTAATGGGTGTCTTGCTGACAGAGCTCTTGTTGCAGCTTGTTTGTCAAAAACTCAACTAACCGTGAGGAGCGTCACCATGATGATGGAAACACAAAGTGACTCTGAGAACTTCATCAATCTCCCAGAAATCAGTTCTGCTGACTAAAAAAAAAACCTCCATCTCAGTTATCTAATTGTCTATAACTGGAATTTGTAACTAATCTATGTAAGCTGCATGACAGTGATGTGACCAGGTCATTAAACTTATACCTGTAATACATTTTGAGCTCTTTTACTGTCTTGTTTTAAATACGGGGCTTTTAATTACCTGCAACTGCAACGTCATTGTATTTCTTTGTCTGTTCTTGTTGTAAATGTTTTATTTTAACCATTTTGTCCTTTCATTTCCTTTGTTAATGTTGTCTTGACTCAGAAGTTGCATTCAGTCTCACTGCTCTGGTACCTTTCTGACAAATATATATATATACATATATATATATATATAAAAGGCTCAAAAGCTTTTGCACAAATCCAGAAAATGTAAAGTAAATGAACATTTGCTTACATCTCACAGAATTAAAAAATAAAATAAAACAAATAATATTTTATTAATTATATTTATTCATTATTTCTTAATTGTTTAAAAATGTTCAGTATACTACTCAAAAACAATTAGTTTTGTTGATCAGCTTTATCTCCACTGCTGCTTTTTGTGTAATTGCAAAATCAACTTTTTCCCTCTTTAAATATAATTATTTTTCTCCAACCTTATTAAAACCTGTGACGAGAAGTATTGAAGTGATAACTCTTAACTCCGCCACAAATTGAGTTTGCACATTTAATGCATAAATTTAATGCACAATTTTAAACATAAAAAGATTATCCAAATTATACCCAAAGTAAACTGAAAGCTGCTCTTGAACCATTTGGAGTACATGAAAGGTAACGCTATGAAGTTTTTCCTCCCTCAGTAGTCAGAGTCACTGTAAGTGCTCATGGCACTGAGAAATATAATTAACATTTAATTAGAGGGTTTATATTTCCACCTGAGTTTTTTTTTAATTGTAAAAAAGTGCCTGCAGATGACTAAGACTGTGCCTGATACCTAGTCCCTTTTCGAATGTGATAACAATACCACAGAAAATTAATACTAACCCATTTTTTCTCAGGGTATGTGTAGGCATTTAAAAAAAAAAAAAAAGGCTTTTTATACACCCCAGAAACCTCCTGCTTTGGAGTGGCTGAAAGTTTTCAATTCATGAAAATACAGACAAATAAAACATCCACAGCAGATATTCAGATCTTTGATATATTTATTAAGTTTTATATTTCTTCTTTCTTTAAATAAATGTTCAAAATATAAATAACTTACATAAACTTACATAAGTACAAAAACAATCGTAGCAATTGTGAAGTCTTTGGCACAAAACCAGTGTTAACAATCAGCAGCCAAGTGTTATGAAATGAGCGGCCACACTTCTTACATATCAAGAGATCCAGGAGCTTCTTTGTTATTTTGGCATCTCAAAGTTAATGGCAAACAGAATTAAGACACGTTTATTTATATTTTCAAGTTTCAAGAATAAACACCAGGGTGCACAAATACTGTTCAGTAAAGTTACAAAAGTTTCCTGGTTTTGTTTAGAAAATACTGGAACAAAGAATAAATAATAAGGGCGCACCGATCAGGACTTTAAGTGCCGATCACTGATCATCATGATAAAGAAGTCTATTCGAAACCTTCTACTTATTCTGTAGCATTACTTTTTTATTGTTTTTACTATTCTCCAAATGTACTCACCAAACAGAAAATCTCCCCGGATTTGTTGTTTGGCAGGTGGCTCCTCTGATTGGTCTTTACAGACACCACCGATCAAAATATATAGAATCAATACTGGCTGATAATGATCGGTGCACCCATAATAAATAAAACACCAGTAGTTGGCACTTAGCGATACTCGATTGTACAGACACAGTTCACACAGTATGAAGCTTGACACTCAAACTTGTTTATAATTTATATATTAAGTGAAAAAGCATTTTTTCTGTTGTGTGCTTCAGTTTGGAGTTGATCTCAGCGCTGCTCTCAGAGGAAGACGTCCATGGTCTGTGTGATTGGCTGACGGCAGAGCGGACAGCAGCGCTGCTGGACTTGTCGGCGTTGGGTCAGGATGTCGGCGCAGTGTCGGCAGAGGCAGAGGTGACGGCATGGCAGCAGCAGCACAGTCTTGCTCAAGTCCTGACAGATGACACACTTCTTCCTCTCCTCCTGCTCTTTCAGCAGGCTGAGCAGCTCAACATCATTCGGAGGGCTGCCACCATCCACCAGAATCGAGTTTGGGTGGGACGCACTTGTCCTGCTGCTGATCTCTGATTCGTCATCCTGCTGAGAGTCCGGCTGACTTGGCTCGTTCGCTGGCCTCAGGTCTGTCTCAGCGATTAAAGCGTCAGTGTGCTGGAGCCTCGACGTAATCACGTCCTGTGCTGTCCTGGTGTGGACCTCCTGATTGGCCAGAGCTTGTTCCAGCATCGTCTGTACGCCACGAGCTCCTGGCAGAGCATTGACAAAACGAAGGCTCAGCTGACCGGTGAGGGCAGTAAGCCGGGGATTCAGTAGTAGCAAAGCCAGGAAGATGATGGCGGCTGTAATGAGCACGCCGTGTGAGTCAACCATGATAACAGTGAAGACGCGGCCCAGTGCTCCCAACAAGTCCAGCAGCAGCTGGCAGGGCGTCCACAGCAGCACGGAGGCGCCGACCAGACAGCTGTACAGGAAGGTGAGCAGAGTCAGAGCCAGGTCGACCACTTTGTGCACGGGATCGGCCACCACCTCCCAGATGCCCGCCAGCACAGACACACAGTTCTGCGTGCTGATGAGGACGACGTTGACCACAGTGTTGACAAAGTAGAAAATGAGACTCAGCGCGATGCAGACACCTTCGCACGTCTGACGCAGGATGCAACTCCCTGAAAGGAACCCGCGGTGCAGCACGTCCTTGACACGCCATGCCACGTGACAGGAAAGGTGTCCCACCATCTTGAAGCTCTCAAACACGCCTCCCAGTGTCTGCAGCCAGCCATCCACAATGTGCAACGCTCCACATGCGGCACTGGAGACGGCTTCGCTGGCAGTGAGGAAGGAGAAAACAGCAAAGTTCCAGTATTCAACTAAAGTGGATCCGCTCAGGACGACCAGTGCATTGTGGAGGGAAGCGGCCACGCCAAACAGGAGGCGAAGCAGGCAGCTGAACGTCCTGACGAGCAGTTCGAGCAGCAGGTAGCAGGTGTCCAAACATCTCCCAACAGCAAGACAGATAAAGTTCACTTCATCCATATCAGGCTGCAAAGAAGAAGAGAGGAGTCAGAGCTGAACAGGCTTTCCACACCAGTTAATAACAACTTCAGAATATAAAGTCTATATTTAAATCCCAGTGTGCCGGATTTCTCTGTGACTGAAGATGATGTCTGACTCTGCAGTGACCTCTGGTGGCAAACACTTGATTTCTACAGGACACAGCAGCTCAGTGAATGTTAAACTGCAGCATCAGTACCGGTGTGAGAGGCAAAACAATGTACTGCTGTGGACAGGGTCAGCACCAAAATGTATTTTAGACACCTAAACAAATAACTATCAATTGTGTACACTACATTTGTAATATTTTCACCACTTCACCTTGTTTTCAGACAGTCTTTTCTGATAGGAAACCACTGTTATTTAAGCCAAATATTGCTCTCTCCAAAGCAACTAGACTCCTCTGGCAAAACCAGTAATTTTGTAATAATTAGCAATTAGTAATTAGTGTTACACAAGAGTTCCTGGTCTACTGCTGTTTATACTTGTGACTTTAAAAGGTTAGTTTGGATTCACCAGTCACACAATCACAAAAAAAGAAGAAAAAAAAAGAGATGTAATGATACCAAAAAACAAGGCTTAATAATACCAGAATAATAAGTCCTTGAGAAAAATGACTTTATAACATGCCAGTTGTTTTTCTCTTTTAACTGAAAGTGCTTCTGTTTTCCTTGTTTAAATAAAGTAAAATAAAAGTAGCCAGCTGTGACCTAAATATGTGCAATACATGTCTGAATTATGTTTGTGCAACTGCAGAACAAAAACAATACAGCAGACCTTTTATAAAATAAAAATGATAAAATACAATAATTAATCATGTAATATCACAGTAATATCACAGTAGATATTGTCACAGTCTGGTTTTTGTGCTATTCGATATATCGTTACATCCCTACACAATAAGTCAGAGCAACTAATGATTGAGGCAGCAACTCCCATGTACTGTGCGGTAAAATTACTTTTACCTTTTAAATTACTAACATACGGGCGGGTTCCCATCTGAAAATAATTGTTTTCCTGCTGACCTTGTTCATAACAGTACATTGCTTAGCTTGCTACACCTGTACTCCTGCTCCTTTTTCAAACTGTGGGTGTGCTGGCCCCCATCTACAGTAATACACTGACTATGGAAATTTACCTTATACAACCCCTCTTCAAATAATGCAAACTATCCCTTTAAACTGCAGCTACGGTAATGACAGGGCAAAAGCCCCATGAAGGTCATTGTTCTTGATGTTGATTTTCTAGATTTTTCTGGCGATTTTTACCTTTATTTTGAAAAATAAACAGTGTAGGGACAGATGTGAATATGAGGAGAGGAAGAGCAACATGGTGACATGGTACTGGCTTTAACCATCAGGCTTCTACACACAGGAATTTCCACATATCTCCACATTTACTACCAGTGCATATACAATGTTTGACCCGATTGCTGTGCGATACTAATAAAATGAGTGATATATTATGTACCCCTGTTATTTAATTTGTTTTGATGACGTAGTGCTTAATTATAAACAGGATGGTCAAACAACTAAACATTTAAAATAGCACTCCTGGTGTAAAGATCAGTTAATTCAAATGATGCTGAGCAAAGATCCAGCAAAATAAATAAAACACAGCAGGCAGAAAAAACTCTGTAGGGGCTACAGACATACTCACTGAACTCCAGTCAATTTGATGTTATTTTAGTGGACGGAGATAGTGAAGATGAATAGCAAGCAAACAACATCTTTAAGCGAAAATGTGTTTAACGAGTGTTGTAATGCATAGTGTACATGCCGAATTTAAGAAAACCTCTTCCCGATTAAGGTGAAGTATTTAATTAATCCTTGTGACGTTTGTACAGTATCGTACAATTAAAATTGACTAATTTCTACATGGAGTTTGGTATGAAAACGAAACTTCTGGATCTGAGCTAATAGCAAACGTCAGTGAAGCTATATGTCGATAGACAACGCAAATCCCACTAACCTTTACAAACATCGGTTACCACATTAATTTCTATACATATTATACATTTATTCTGTATGTGCGAAGCTCATGTCTTTGACAGCAACCAGATGCTAACGTCGCTAGCAGACCACACCCATTTGAATTAGCCAGCTAAACATAAATATAAAAACAATATTTCAGGGAACCATCGCCTACTGACCATTTTAAGTGAACATGACTTACCTTGGTAACATGACGCAGAGAAATTTAATCGCTGGTACGTGTACAGAAAACTACACGTATTAGTTACGTCTTGTTTTAGCATGTTTTCCATGAGCGTCTTCTTCGTTGTGTTTATTGAGAGATCACAAACTAACGTGAAAGGTGCATACCGCCACCTAGTGTACCGGATTGTGTAGATTCATTACATTAACCTGAAGACTGACCAAGGTTAGCCGAAACGTAGTACTGTATGTGGAAAAAAACAAGTTAACCTGAAACGAAAACTAAACTTCAGAGAAAAACGAAAGCTAAAACCAACGACTTACTTTCAAATGCAGTGAAATTCAATGAAATGATTCAGGAAATGTAGGCTTATTTAGTTTTGGCCATTGTAAATTTGGCCAACACAAGCGTGAGGAAGCATAAGTGCAGATGTTTATGGGATGTCTGCATAACTGTGAGTCACAAAGTACTGTGTTCACATTTTAATAATATTGATTGTACACTTCTTCAACCTTGCCCCCCAAACTAAAAAAAATAATTAATAAAGACTGACTACAACCAGACAGTCCAAAATTAAAGTAAAATGTGCAAACTCACACTGGAAACTAAACTGAAATTGAAAACAAAATGAAAATAAAAAGTAATGAAAAATACAAAACTATAATAACTGATACCGATTAATTACGTCTCTCTGAGAGATTCTTACTTTTTAGATTCTTTATTTCATCTGTGCCTTTATTGTAAGTTACATTTTTAATTAATCTCCCATATTTAAAATCATTTATTATATTATATATGCATTTGCTGCGTAAATCACCTTTGTTTATTTGTAAATGTTGATAATGAGTAATAATAAAATCTCTGTATAATAATTTGTAATATGAGTCCTGACTTGTTTTGCCTATTCCCTTTTCCACAGAGCATTTCTGATAATGATGGCAAGTATTTTTTTGTTTTTTTTGTTTAAGTTTTACAGAGTTATTTTTAATGTGTCATCAAGCTCTATAGAACCTGAACCACCATTTTCTTTGACTTTTTATAAGTTCCCCTTACTGACTTCCCTTGTTTTTCCCCAGATCAAGTTGATACTGTTTATTTAGTTGGGTGATGATTTTGCCAGATAGAGGAAAGATATTTGCAAGGAAGACTTTTTTATTTTTTTATTTATTTTTTTTAACAATCGTTGCTTAATTACCGTTTTTAATAATACACATTTTTTTCTGTTTATCTCACAAGTTGTAAGCAGTTGCAAAGATCAACTTTCACTTCCTAGTTTGTGGTTCAACGGCTGCTCCTAAGGCACATGTTCAGTCTCAGTCACGTTTTACAGTCAGCCAATCCTGTGCGAGTAACAGCGCAGCTAAATTTGCATAGAGCAGACTAAATAACACCACCCAACACGGCTGCTGATCACGCGTTGAATTTAATTCGAACGACGACATCATGCCTGAACCACCTAAAGCAGCCAAGAAAGGGTCGAAGAAAGCGGCTTCCAAGAGCACCACTAAGGGCACCAAGAGGAGGAGAAGACCCAGGAAGGAGAGCTACGCCATCTATGTCTACAAGGTACTCAAGCAGGTCCACCCCGATACCGGCATCTCTTCCAAGGCTATGGGCATCATGAACTCCTTTGTAAGCGACATCTTTGAGCGCATCGCCGGTGAGGCCTCCCGTCTGGCGCACTACAACAAACGCTCCACCATCACCTCCAGGGAGATTCAGACAGCTGTCCGCCTGCTGCTCCCTGGTGAGCTGGCCAAACACGCCGTGTCTGAGGGAACCAAGGCCGTCACCAAGTACACCAGCTCCAAGTAAAACCTGCTCTTAACCCAACAAACCAAAGGCTCTTCTAAGAGCCCCCCACTGCTTCAACTAAGAGCTTTATTCCTATTGATATTTGCACTTGTATAATAATATGAAGTATGTGTTAAATAAATAATAATCAATCGAAAATTGTGCAGAGTTCAATTGATTGTTGTCATGCCTTTATATGTTTGGGGTTATCGGAGTTCATACAAGAGCTGGAAATCATTGAAAACACTTTAATTGTAATGTAGTATTTTGAGAGTTAGTGATGTTCGGATACACAGCTTGAGATTTAGTTGCATTACTTTGAACGGATATCCCAACATTGAACAACTCATTTTTTTTACAATCAAAATGTTGGATAGCAGTTCAGCCAGGTTTGTCAAGGAAGGAGGATGTCAAGTCTACTTGGAGACAGGTGACATTTTGAAATAATGGAAGTTGTCACCCTTCTGTGGGGTGCTACTATGAAAAAAACAACGGTTTGTTGTTTATAGCACATCTTGATTTAGATTGATGTGAAGTGAAATGGTCATTGTTTAGATGTATGTACATGAATGCGTAATTTGCCATAGCTATAAGGTGCTTGAAAAACTTGAACGTGAACTTGAAACTTGAACTTGAATTTAAAGGCTGTAGGTAGGAGCTTAACACATTTTCCATGAGAGAATTTTGGTTCTACTCTGTTATTTTCACCTGTAAGTGCAAGAACTGGGACTTTTCTTTTTTTCTACAATATTGGATACCTTTTCCCTCTTGATAAAATCACCTGGCATGTTGTGAGGTGAAATGTCTATTTGAAATGTAAAAGCAGAAATGACTGGTTTTATCTTTCACATTATATTTTATAACATACGTTTGTTTTCTTTTGTGAAATATTCTCTCAAGCTACCAGTGACAACAGCTGTCGGTAGGGGAGTAAAAAGTAAAATACTTTCCCTCTGAAATGTAGTGGATCGTATTAATGAATAATTTATTTTCATGTCTGATCATTTGTATGACCTGTCCATAATGCTATTATTGTTCAGAAACACATTAACTAACAACAAACCAAACATTCAAGCATGTTAATCAACCAGCATCTAATCAGCACAAAACTGACATAGATGAACATCGCCCAAACATAAATGTCACACAAATATTACTCCAGTGGATACTTAATTTATCCCCCTTCATTTATAAAGACAACACTCATTAATCAACATTTCAGTAAATTTCTGTTCTGTATTCAACAATAGAAGTACAGTATAAAAAGTATACAAATGCACAAGCACAGCTACAACACAGTACTGATCCAATTCATAAATCAATAGTCTGAGGTTTTTTATTTTCTATCATGTTACTTTCCTCCTCCTTTTATATGCTTTAGAAAGATATTCAGAATAGTCAACTATATTAAAAAAGGTAGCTCCACTCTCAGTATCTATCAAATAGAAATTATGGACATAAGGTCTTTTAATCGATATTTGTTATATCATGATATGAAGACCAAAGTCAAGTGGCTCCGTATAAAGATGACAGATTGGCTAACTGGTGAATTATGTAGTTTAGTTTTTATGTAACATTCAGCTGACTTCACCCAGGAAGCAAAGCAGGAAGTACCACCCAACGAAACTTGCGCTATATGCCTTCTCTCACGTCCGCAGACCAGAATTAAAGCCAGAGCGTCTCGGAACGCATCAGCATTCTTGACTCAAACAAGAAGAGGACAATATGTCTGGCAGAGGCAAGGGAGGCAAAGGACTCGGAAAAGGAGGCGCTAAGCGTCACCGTAAGGTTCTCCGTGATAACATCCAGGGAATCACCAAACCCGCTATTCGCCGCCTGGCTCGTCGTGGTGGTGTCAAGCGTATTTCTGGCTTGATCTACGAGGAGACCCGCGGGGTTCTCAAGGTGTTCTTGGAGAACGTCATCCGTGATGCTGTCACTTACACCGAGCACGCCAAAAGAAAGACCGTCACCGCCATGGACGTGGTGTACGCTCTGAAGAGGCAGGGTCGCACTCTGTACGGCTTCGGAGGCTAAACCTGATCTTGACCTGCTGATTCTCAAACACAAAGGCTCTTTTAAGAGCCGCCCACTCAATCTGAAGAGCTTCTCCTGTTGTAATTTATAAACTAATGAGAAATGTGCAGGTGCTGTTAAGAGGTTTTACACATGGGGTTGATAATATGTAATGTACTAAACATGTCATCTGATGTTGAGCCTAGTGTTCAAGTTTCTATACTAGTAGAACTTTATCGATAGAACGGTTTTTAAAAAAAATAAAATAAAATTATTTGATACTGGAGGTTAGCTGGACAAATGTTCATCTGTGCTTTTTGCTTTATCATAGTTCATAGCTCTGAGCAGTGCCCTCTGGTGGATGTGTAAAATCAATGCCAACGTAAAGGGCACTTTGAAGTATATGAGCAGTGATTTCTGCAGCGTGTGTTACGTAAAAGGAGCACAATGAGCTGTGCAGCTTGAATAAATGGTTTTTGGTTGCTTGTAAGACTGTAGATTTTTTTTTCTACTCATACCCTACTAAGAGGGTACAGTAACTACATAATATAAGTAAAGAAATTTTGTAAAAAGTATGTAGTTTTTTTTTGTTTTTGTTTTTTTAAAGCTGTGGACAGGAAAGTGGGAATATACTGTGAGGATACAGCATGCAGTGTGGTATCAAACACAGGTCACTGCAGAGGACTGATGCCCTCAGTACATTAAGTACAGGCTCCACCAACACAGGGGCAGGCTGTCTGTTTTATTACAGTATATCCTCACACATTGGTACAGTGGCCTACTACAGTCAGCTTAAAGTTCCATTTAAATTAGACTGATGTCTAATTTAAATGGATAGTTCACCCAAAAATGAAATTTCAGTCATTATCTACTCACCCTCATGCAAGCTGAATGTCAGGTTTGGTTTACTAGTCCACAGAACACTGCACAGCACTCCACAGGGAAACAGTGTTGCACAATCTCCCAAACAGTGAATGGTGACTAGTTGTGAAATGTTGCTCGTCTGGAGTAATCCAAGTCTCCTAAAACCCCAAAATGCTAAGCTGGTTTAAAAAATATTATTTACACCATGTTGATAACTGTAGATTCTTAGCTTGGACCTACGGTCACGTGCACATGCACACTGTCACAACTGCGTGTGTGTGTGTTCTAACAGTGTGCAAGTGGCGTGTCAGGACTTTAGGAGACTTATTCCAGACAAGCAGCGTGGAGGCATTTTCTGTTGGTTTTTTCCCCAGTTGTTTTTTTTTTTTAAGTTTGAAAACGTCACCATTCACTTCCATTGTTTGGGAGATTCTGCAACACTGTTTACTGTGAAAAAATAAACCCGCACCCTAATTGGCATGAGTGTGAACCAACCCTTTAAATTAAAAACCAAGGACTTGCAGTATAGACCAGACTTCCTGAGATCAGTCTATCAGTAGGTTTTGCTTACTGATCTTCCCTGGCCTGCAATAAATCACTTATTAAAAGAAAAATAAATCACTCACTTAATTCCTGTGAAACTTATTTAATTAATTCCTGTGAAATTGAATTAACCTACCATATCAAAATCATTAATGCTCGAAAATCCAGTCCAACATTAAACTGTTGTATAATAAAATCTCCTTGCAGTAATCAGAACCATGTGTGGCTCTTCCCCTCGTCTTTATATGTGGAGAGAACTCCAACTCAGAGAGAATTTCTGAGGATGGAGTGAACTAAACTACTTTAAAAACCTATATTTAAAAAAAGTAAGACAAAGAAAAAATATCTGACATGAAAATAAAAACTAGTTTTTAGAAAAATACAAACAGCAAAGGAATGATATTGTTTACTTAACAGGAGTGTAACAATATATTGAATATTATATTTTGCAATTAAAAAAAAGTCTCAATACTGTACTGTGATGACATACATTGTGATATTATATGGTTAATTATTCTATAATTATTCTAATTATTAATTATTATTATTATCTATTCTTTTTTATTTTAGGACTGCTTCTGCATTTTTTTGTTTTGCAGTTGTGCATACCTGATTCAACATAAATTGTCAAAGACAATTCATGCCAATTTTGGCACCTGTTTAGGTGATGGCTGGCTACTTTAATTTAATTGTATTTTATTAAAGCAGGAAAGCAGAAGTACTTTAACGTAAAGGGTAAAAGTATATTTATACATTTTTTTAAACACCAAAAACATCAGACTTATTATTTAATAAGGTGACTTTTTTGTTTTATTTTTTCTACTCTTCTTTCTATGAAATATTGTATGGACTTTTTTTATTATTGTGATAGTGGCTCATGACATCAAATTTCAAAGTCAAATTTGACAACATAAGCATAGGGAGGAATTGGTGCAGATGTAATTGAGACTGGGATGTCAAAAGAGAGTAAAATTGGCCTGTGTTGTAACTGAACATAATCAATCTGGTCTGTTAAAAATAACCCTATTTATTTATAGTTATTAGTTAGTTATAGTTATTCTTATTTATAGTTATTTATCATAATAAATAAATCAAGCTAATTCAGAAAATTAATAAAACTAAAATAATCAAAAACTTAACATTTTCAAACAATAAAAACTACACCAAAACAAGTAAACCCACATTAGAAACAACTGAAACTAAACTGAATTGAAAGCAAAAGTTAAAAACTAATAAAAAAGGACAAACTAATAAAAAATATATAATAGCTGTTTTATTAACTCTCGTTTAATGACTTTGACATTACCACAATTTATCAAAGTGATCATTTTGATGGCTGGAGGATCGATGTTAGACAAAAAGAGGAGTTTGAACAGAGCTCATAGGAAGCATGTCACCTCCGCGATCATCAGTGTGTTTGCTGCGACCAGAATAACTTCATTTTCTTAAAAACTGGTCATCAACACATGATTGTTTTTACTTTGAGTCTCTGAACAGAATTGTGGACTAGCTGGAAAACGGCTTTTGACGGAACTCTGGTGCATTTTAAAGCATTTTAGGAGAGAAATGAGTGAGAATAGTCGCTGAGCGGTGCCTCTCGCGGCGGTGAATGTGTGAGGTTTGGAGGCTCTGAGAGCAAAATACAGAAAGAATCAGAGCTCAACATGAGTTTAATATGAAGAGACACGAGTCTGCTAGTGATTTTTTCACTGTCAGCCCTCAGAATTGCTCCGACAGTTAGTTTTGAGTGATTTATTGATGAAGAGAAAACACAAGTGAGCCGACAGTCAGACTGCACAGAGGAGGCACGAGCTGAGTTGAGTCTCTACGGTTCTCATGATGTGTTTAAGTGCAGCCCCTTACTCTGAGCTGTCAAACAGTTTACTCAGAGTAGAAGAAACTGAAAAACGAGGAAACAATGGCAGAAGTTGCTCCAGCTCCAGCCCCGGCCACCGCCACCTCTGCTCCGGCTAAACCAGCCAAGAAGAAGCCCGCCGCCAAGCCGAGAAAGACCGGCCCCAGCGTGAACGAGCTCATCGTCGCAGCCGTCAGCGAATCCAAGGATCGCGGCGGCATGTCCGCACCAGCTATCAAGAAGGTCGTGGCTGGCACTGGCTACGATGTGGAGAAGAACAAAGCCCGCCTTAACACCGCTCTTAGGAAGCTGGTGGCTCAGGGGACTCTGGTCCAGTCCAGGGGAACCGGAGCATCCGGCTCCTTCAAGCTGGCCAAGAAGCCATCCGAGTCCAAACCGGCCAAGAAGTCCACCAAGAAGGTGACACCGTCCAAAGCCAAGCCACTGTCAGGAAAGAAATCCGCACCAAAAAAGCCCGCAGCAAAGAAGACCACACAAGTGAAGAAGACAGCAGGTGCTAAGAAAAGTCCGGCCAAGAAAGCAGTGGCGCTCAAGAAATCAACCACGGCTGCCAAGAAGGCTCCAAAGAAGGTCGCCAAGAGGGCCGCACCGAAACCGTCCAAGAAGCCTGGACTTAAGAAGACTACCGCACAAAAGCCCAAGAAGGTAGCGGCCAAGAAGCCAGCAGCCAAGAAGGCAGCATCCAAGAAGTAAACTCATCAGTTTGAACAAACCAAAGGCTCTTTTAAGAGCCACCCACACCACCCTAAAAGAGCACATTCCTGTTAATCTTCACTGACAGCGGACACACGAATTACATTGCGAGGTAAGAAGAGAAGAGTGATGCTTAAAATTCTAGGATTAGCTGTCAAGTCTAAAATGATGAAAAATAAATTACACCTCAGAGGAGACTCAGTGACACTTATTGTAATTGTTAGTCTATTATTCTTTTCAAATTTCTGAACTTGCACAATTATTTTATTAAATTGTGTGAAATTAAATTTTGCATGTTTCTGCACAACTTTACAGACTATTCACAGAAACTACGTATGAGTATTGCATTCATTTTTTATAAGTGTACAATATATTCCTTGTTTTATGGGCAATTTTCTGTTTGTTTCTTGACTTGTACTTGCTATTAATTAATCGCATTTGTTAAACCTACCTGGCAATAAACTTGAATGTGGTTACTGTATTTGTCTTGCTATGCAGTGTATCTGTATATGGTGGCTTTGGATGGTAAACTTCACATATTTAAAAAAGCAAAAAAAAGAAAAGTTCTGAAATCCCTCTTTTGTTTCATAAATGTCAGTGAACACAGTGGACTTTGGACGACATTAGCAAAGTGTGACTTGTGCTGAAAAATCTAAATCTTTTTTGTGCATTTATTTATTTAAGTCCACATGTACTGTATCCTTGAATTGCAAACCCTATTTTTAAAAGGTGTATTAAAAGTGTGATTTAATTATTCATTTGTACAACCAAGTATTTACTATAACAATGAAGATATTTGAATATTAGACAACTAATGATAAAATCCATTAAATCTTAACTCTTGAATGTAACAAAATTCTAATTATCCTGCCAAATGTGACATTTTATTTAATGCGAGAAAACACGTTAACATCAGTGACATAACCCTTTAGAAAGGTAGCAACAGTGAGAATTTTCATGAAAAATGCATTTTATAAAATAACCACTAGAGGGACTCAAACCACACGTTGCCATTCTTGGCATATCCACTGAATTATGTAACTTAGTCCAGTGTTTTTCCCCCTCAGAGTGAAAGTGGCAGCAATTCTCACTCAGAAATCAGACAGTGTTACTCACAATGCACTGATCTGCAATACACAGATCATTAAATAAATGATGAACTTTTATTTTTGAAGATTAATTAATTCCTCATATAAAGGCAAGGCAAGGCATCTTTATTTATATAGCGCATTTCATACCAACAGGCAACTCAATGTGCTTTACATAAAGACAGAACATTTAACAGTAAGAGCAAAAAATGTGAAAAGAAAAGAACATGTAAAAATTTAAAAATTAGAAATACTAAAAGAAAGAAAGAGAAAAGAATATAGGAAGTACAAGAAAGAGTGCAAATCCAAAAAATTATAATTAAAAACTCTTAAGAGCTCAGCCATACGCACATGAAAAGAGAAATGTTTTTAACCTGGATTTAAAAGTGCTTACAGTTGGGGCGGATTTCAGTTCTGCTGGTAGTTTATTCCAGTTGTGTGCAGCATAACAGCTAAATGCTGCTTCAACATGTCTAGTTAGTACTCTGTGCTCCACTATCTGACCTGAGTCAGTAGATCTCAGAGCTCTACTGGGTTTATACTCTACTAACATGTCCTTCATGTATTCTGGACCTAAACCATTCAGTGATTTGTAGACCAGTAGCAGAACTTTAAAATCTATTCTGTAGCTGACTGGGAGCCAGTGTAAAGACTTAAGAACAGGGGTGATGTGCTCTGATCTCTTTGTTCTGGTTAAAACTCGAGCTGCTGCGTTCTGAATGAGCTGCAGTTGTTTAATACTTTTTGGGGGGAGTCCAGTCAGAAGAACATTGCAGTAGTCAAGTCTGTTGGAGATGAAAGCATGAATCAGCTTCTCCTGATCTTTTTTGGACATGAAGCCCTTAATTCTTGATATATTCTTCAGTTGGTAAAAGGCTGTTTTGGTGACTGATTTGATATGACTGTTAAAGGTTAGGTCTGAGTCTATCAATACGCCAAGGTTTCGGACCTGGTCTTTAGTTTCTAAATCAGTATTTCATTGTATTGTCGCATAAGGAATTTAACAGCTGTACTAAAGTATATGTAACAAGAATGTATCATAAATGCAGCAATTTGTTTCAAAATATTTTATTCCTTGGTTGTAAAATAATTAGAAAAAAGTTATTTAGCACACGTTGCCTGGCAAATTATGTCGTAATTGTTGGTGTTGCCTAATTAAACAACAAGCAAAAAAAAAAACTTGTTTGGAGCCTGCATTTCTATTGTCTTTGCATTTCTATTTTGTGACCACAAACAACAACATAAGTTGGTTAGCTTGGTACAAACAATTTGCAATGTTAATGTGAAACTACAGATAAAACATTTTTAGTATTCTGTTACACTTGCATTTACAACAGTGTGTTGCCAAGAGTGGGCTAAACTTATTTTGCAGTGCTTTACATTTCTTTAATTATATGCAGTTTTAATAAATATCCTGGGTTATCAGTATCTGAGGCCTAAGTATACATGAAATCCACCTCTGAGGTGGGGTCCAAATGATTCTGAATTTTGGCATCAAATTGGTTCAGATCTCTTAAATTGTGAAATACTCAAAATGGAGCATTTTGCATATGTTAAAGGTTTATTCTTTCTTTTAAATCTAACCCAACCATGCAAAGTAGAGCATACATATATTGGCCACTGAATACATAGAGCTTGAATAGAGCTGAATACTTAGAGCTTGCTGACTTTTGATAAGCCAGCTTGTTTGCCATTACTGTAATATTCCTATGGGTGGCAGCAGAGGGTTATTAATAAATTAATTGTCTTCTTAAAGAGAACACATTGCATTTTATTTTGGTACAATATAAAATTACTACCGCAAAATACACTTTGAGCTTGCATGATGCTTGATTAGTATGATATAATGACAACACTACAAGTGTATATTTAACCAGTAAAGTGTGTGTTGCATGTATCTTCAGAACGTTTGCTACAATTATAGACATAATACTGTGCATTTTATCCTAGACTTTTAACTCTTAATTTACATTTTCATCAGCTTTTCCAATAGTAGTGTTGATATTGTGAAGGACAAACTGCTCTGTCAGAGTGTGTATGTGGCTCTTAAAAGAGCCGTTGTTTCGTTGGTGTAAACCGATCTCAGGTCAGTATTTAAGCCCTCTCTCCACGGATGCGGCGGGCCAGCTGGATGTCTTTTGGCATGATGGTGACCCTCTTAGCGTGGATGGCGCACAGGTTAGTGTCTTCGAACAGACCGACCAGATAAGCCTCGCTGGCTTCCTGCAGAGCCATGACGGCAGAGCTCTGGAAGCGCAGGTCGGTCTTGAAGTCCTGAGCGATCTCCCTGACCAGGCGCTGGAAGGGCAGCTTGCGGATCAGCAGCTCGGTGGACTTTTGGTAGCGACGGATCTCTCTGAGAGCCACGGTACCGGGCCTATAACGGTGGGGCTTCTTCACTCCTCCGGTGGCCGGGGCGCTCTTACGGGCAGCCTTGGTTGCCAGCTGCTTCCTGGGAGCTTTTCCTCCGGTGGATTTACGAGCGGTTTGCTTGGTTCTGGCCATTGTAGTTTCTCAGTTTTCTCTGCGTGCACAGGTTAAGACTGAATGCCAACGGAACGAGAGCCGCGTATTTATAGAGAAACTTTTCAGTGACGTCAGCGCTGATCGGTCCAGCGCGCGCTGTAGCTGCTCAATTATTGGATAAAAGAATTTAAAACTAACCAATCGTCCACAGCGGCTGCCTAAGAGCAAAAGTCACATCAAAGAGCAGCGTTCACCGCGTGTCTATTTCCTGGTAAAGTACTTTATCACAAATAAGGTAAAAAAGGCATTTCCTGCTAAAGTTAAAGACAGACACGTTTCTGTGAATCACATCCTGAAACCTGCTCTTATTTATTATTATTATTAAAAAAGAGAATATATTTTTTTTAACTTATTAATCTAATCTTGCTTTTTCCATATTCATAAATGTAAAGACTGTATAAATTTACAAGACCCAAATTCTTTGTTGAAGGAAATGAAACATTTATCTTTAATTGAGTCCTCAGAAAACAATAAAGCTATCAAAACCAATGTCTGTGATGTCTATAACCACTTTTCAGTGAATTTTCTGTCACACTCTTGCATGTAAATTACATTAAAATATATTATAAAAAATGAAATTATATTAGTGGTGACAAAAATGTATTGTTTTGAAATAGAAATCACATTGATCACATCAAATTACTTCCTTTGACCAGTTTCTTGGCTAGCTCTCTGACATGGGCAGCTGTGTGTAATAGGGACAAGTAACCCAGGGAGTCAGAGCAAGCCTGGCATGCTGAGGGCCGAGACACGTCTCACAGTGAGCATAGATACAGTCATGGTTCGAATTACGGGGGAGCTAGGGGGAGCTGGGCTCACCTGAAAAGGACATGAGCTCCCCTGAAAGCCTCATTTGGGACATTTGGGGGGTGGGGGGGGGCTCTAATATATGATGGTCCTGAAATAAATAACAATGAAAATATGGCAAAGCTTTGTGTTTATTCACACATTTTATGTATTGTCTCTAATTAACACCGTGACTGCTGCGCTGTCCGTCGTTCTGACACGGAGCAGAGCTAACCGATAGATAGACTTAACATCTTACTTTGATTCCTGTTAGCTTTCCATTGTTGCAAATATAACTTTTGGTCTGCATTCCACTTTCTCCCGATTCTAACAATCCACAGACAGAAGGGAAACGACAGTGAGCCCAAAGGACGAGGACAATAGGGCTCCCCCAAAAGCCATTGTGTAATTCAAACCCTGGATACAGTCGACAACAACGGGAACGACCACAAACATCACATCCGGTTAGAGCCGAGGGGGAAAACAAACCGGTCTCTGCCATTAGCCATAATGCCGAAGAGTTGCTGTGTGCCCTTTTGCACCGGTTTCCCCGCCCCCAGATGTGATGTCAATGCGGACTGTATCTATGGAGGTCATAATCCATGATGTAGTCAGCGTGACAGACTGAAGCGCTGAAGAAAAATACTGAAGTTATCCTTTAATGTGTGATCACATTTGTGTGAATATAATTAATTTTGTTTTATTGAATCATTAACGTGCTGTAGCAGCTTTATGACAGTAGGTGGCAGTGCGAGAGTCAAACAACGTCTCCCTGCCTCACCATTATTTCCTGCATTTCAGGACAAATATAGCTGCTTATGGGTGCCGCATCCCGGTACTTGTACGAAATAGAAACTGCACGGGCAGTGGGGTTAGGCAAGGGGTGGCAGCTGGGACTGATGCTTGTCTTGTTTCTCAGAGTAAGGGCAGCACTGAGGAGAGATCTGCAATGCAACTGTCTGAGAGACATTTTTCTCAGAAATTTGAATTTGTTGAATTTCATCGTCATTTGATTTCATAAAGATGTTAAAATTGATTCAAAATGAAATAGATAAGATGTTAAAAGGGTTATTTCAATTTAAAATATAAATAAATATTAACTGAAAGACAAAGGACTCTGGACATCAGGCAAAAGAGACTAAAAAAATTGGCACTTGCTAACAATTTAAGTGTATGCACTGTATTTTTGCTAATATAATGATGTATTATTGTTGACATTTGATGATAGTTGTTTATGATGTAAGCCTACTACTGAATTTATTTTATATTATTTTGTAATCCAAAAGATAAGAGGCAACAGTATACTTATATATAACATACACATCAAGAAATAATTAAACATCGTGAATTAAATGTGAGGACAATTTCTGTAAAGTCGACAAGTTCTTCATATGTGCTTTTGCATTCCTGCATACCATAAAATCTGTGGGAGTAGTCTGTGTTTCATGTACATAACAGATCTGTATATCAAACCCTTTTAGTTTATATCAGGAATTGTCAACTCAAAGACACAAGAGCTCAAACCACCCAAGTCTATCTGTATTTCTGTATAATATTTTAATAAGGATCATTTCTTGTTTTGCCTTTAGTTTGTAATATATCTCTATAGCTCTGTAGAGCCAGCACCACCATATTCATTGCCTTTGTTCGTTAGTTCCCCTGTAAGTACTTCTCTGGTTGTTCCACAGATAAGCTTGACACTTTTGTTTCACATGGATGATAATTATTATTATTATTTGGGCAAGGAAGAGCATGGGTAGGAATTGCAATTAATTACAGTTTTTATTTTCCCGTTTCTGTAACACCCTCTTAAATTTTACTCCGCTTACCCAGTTTCTTTCTCCTCATTATCTTACAAACGGTTGCAAAAGACTATCTCCTTTCACTTCCTCAACGGTTTCACGGCTGTCAAATCTCAACCAATCCTGTGCGAGTAACAGCGCAGCTAAATTTGCATAGTGTAGACTAAATAATACCACCCAACACCACAAATCGTTACACGTTGAATTTAATTCAAACGCCGACAATATGCCTGATCCACCTAAAGCAGCCAGAAAAGGCTCCAAGAAAGCTGCCTCTAAGAGCGGCGCTAAGGGCACCAAGAGGAGGAGAAGACCCAGGAAGGAGAGCTACGCCATCTATGTGTACAAGGTCCTCAAGCAGGTCCACCCAGACACTGGCATCTCTTCCAAGGCCATGGGTATTATGAACTCCTTTGTGAGCGACATCTTTGAGCGTATCGCCGGTGAGTCTTCCCGTCTGGCTCACTACAACAAACGCTCCACTATCACTTCCAGGGAGATTCAGACAGCCGTCCGACTCCTGCTCCCTGGTGAGCTGGCCAAACACGCCGTCTCTGAGGGAACCAAAGCTGTCACCAAGTACACCAGCTCCAAGTAAAACCTGCTCTTGATCCAACAAACCAAAGGCTCTTTTAAGAGCCCCCTACTGCTTCAACTAAGAGCTTTATTTCAACTGACATTTGAACATGTAATTCAGTGTATTTAATTTTGTCAGTAAGTAATACACAAAGACTAAAACTCAAGCCCTCCTGAATAAAATCAAAACGTTCCATGAGTTTCTATTGATGGTACAGGGAAATGTAATGTTATTGTAAAATGAGATTAACTTTTGCTGAACATATTGAGCAATTGCCTTATTTTTTCCATTATTTTGAAACTACATAACTAACTATATACATATTTTATTCTGTCTGTAATAATGATAATGTGGCGCACTTTACATACAGATAATGTGAGTTATGATTACAACAAACCAAATCTTACAGCACGTTACCATCATCTAAACAGCACAAAACATCATCCAAAGACTGACAGACATAAATGTCACACAAACATAATGGGAGATAAAAATGAACGTTAACTTTATTTATAAAGTCAACATACCTTGATCAACACTGTGGTAAAATTATTCTGTATTTCACAATTGAAATACAATACACAATACACAGATGTATCAATTATTGCCAAACACTTTATTTAATCCACTTCAACAAATGTTACTTCCCCCCTCCTTTCACGTGCTTTAGGAAGATATTCAGAAACTGCAAAGACATTATTTAAAAGGTAGTCGATTAAACCTTCAATCTTTGTACCTATGAAATATAAAATATTGACATTAGCTTTTTTTATTTTTTTTATTTTTTATTTTTTTAAACAATGCTTGTCGTGATAATAAGAAATATGAAGCTCCATGTAGAAAAGACTGATGGTCTAATTGTTGCTGAATCATTTTTTTTTTTTAATAAACTTTATTGAAAGTTATCAAAAACAATCACAATAAAGATTTTAACAATCAAGTCTGGCATCTCAAGTAAGAAAATAAATAAATATATATGAATAAGGAAAATAAAGTGCAAATGTCCGTTTAGTTAAACATAGTATTGTTGCTGAATCATACTTGGAGTTTACTTTTTCAGCTGACGTCACCCAGGAAGCAAAGCAGGAAGTACCCAACGAAACTTGCGCAATCTGCTTTCGCTCACGTCCGCAGACAAGGTATAAATTCAGAGCGTCTCAAGAGCCGAAATCACATCTGACTTGAACAGAAAACAAACAAAATGTCTGGCAGAGGCAAGGGCGGCAAAGGACTCGGAAAAGGAGGCGCTAAGCGTCACCGTAAGGTTCTCCGTGATAACATCCAGGGAATCACCAAACCAGCTATCCGCCGCCTGGCTCGTCGTGGTGGTGTCAAGCGCATCTCCGGTCTGATCTACGAGGAGACCCGCGGGGTTCTCAAGGTGTTCCTGGAGAACGTCATCCGTGATGCTGTCACTTACACCGAACACGCTAAGAGAAAGACCGTCACTGCCATGGACGTGGTGTACGCTCTGAAGAGGCAGGGTCGCACTCTGTACGGCTTCGGAGGTTAAACCTTCTCTTGACCTGCTGATTCTGAAACACAAAGGCTCTTTTAAGAGCCACCCACTCAATCTGAAGGGTTAATCCTGTCCTAGTTAAATATGTTGCGGAGGAAATGTTTGTGTTAATTTGATACATTTTTAGGGGTTTGATTATGTACACTGTTTTATGTAACCCCAGAATGGACGTTATTGCAGTGATTAAACTGCATATTATGCTGTTTAGTACCCACGTTTTAACTTTCTGTGGGTGTTTCATTAATTTGCTCGAGTGCGCCTCCTAGTGTTGTAGTCAAGAAGTTAGACGAAAAGGCTGATCAGCAGTTAATGAACAAAGGACATTCCTTACAGCTAATAAGGATTAATACAACTCTTGTGAATCTATTTTTAAAATTGCATTGGTTCAGCAGGAGTTTACCCCATGAAAACATTTTGTGAAGACTGATAACATCTGTAAGTTAATTTTAAAACCTTTTATCATGTCCGTTCATTTATCAGTTCAAATTGAATATTTATGTATATGTACTTTTTTTCTGTACAAAACTATACAGTGCTGTTGTGCAAACCCTACTCTGCATTTTTACAAATGTAAAGTATTTTTCCACACCTTGACAATTTTCTGTTAAGGCCTGACTGTGATTAATGTATTTGTCTTACCATATGGTGTGTTAATGGGCTTCTTGTTCTTGACTGATTGCTTTAGACCGTAAACTCTAAATTAAATTCTGAAATTCCTCTTCTGTTGCAAACATCACAATGAATACAGTAAAAAAAAAAAACTGAAGAAGTTAAGCATGACACTGAGCTGCAGAATATGGCTAGTGAGCTATGAATCTTTTTGTTTTTCTTTAACTATTTGTGTATTTAAAGACCACACACAAAGTCCTTTTATCACTGGTGTTACCTATCTCCTTATGAAATATTTTTGGGTCTCTTCAGCATATGTAACCAGTCACAGGGGCTTCTTATTTTCAATATTTTATCAAATGCAGGTGTAGGCTCAAACTTTTTACAAGGCAAATCAATATTATAGTGTATGGATATTTCCACATTTATTTTATTCTTTAATCCAGAGTTCAAATGAACTAGTCAAACTAGAGGATTAAAGTCCAAAGTACGTGAGAGAAGTTCAACTCTTTTTGCTTTGAGGAGTGACCAACCCTGATACCTTTTCTTGAGATAGCAGCTGACACATTTTTAACAAAACCAATATTCAAACGTAAACATAGATCAATGGCACCCAGGCTGTCACTCCCTGCTTTTACATAAAATATTACATTCAGTGACCTCCCATTCATGCCATCCATTTTTTTTTTTGGTTTTGTTTTTTTAAACATACTGTCAGATGGTGGAATGTTTGAAAGAAAGGAGTTTGGAAACAATGTGGGTTTTTGTCATGTTAATTCCTGATTTCCCAAGAAAGATTAAATCAAAAGCAACTGGACTTGTTCAAAAGCCTTTTCTGAAGACCTTTTCTAGAATGTGGACATTGTTGTCTTCAAATGAGTATGCTTTCTCCTTGAGGTGTAAATAGACAGCTGAGTCCAGGCCTGAAGAGTTAGGTCTCCTGTATTGAGCCATGCGTCTGTTTGGTTTCTCCTATGCAGTCTTTGTTGCATTGGACAGCATACACTGTCCAAGAGAACTAACTCTTCAGGCCTGGACTCAGCTGTCTATTTACACCTCAAGGAGAAAGCACACTCATTTGAAGACAACAATGTCCACATTCTAGACAGGGAGGACAGATGGTTTGAGAGGAGTTAAGGAAGCCATCTATGTTAAAATGGAGAAACCCTCTCAACAGAGGAGGAGGCCTGAGACATAACCTCTCTCCTATGTACAATGCTGTTATTTCATCTTCGCCCAGGAGATTCAACAACTTGACCTCCAAAAACAACAGTGGTTCACATTCATGCGACTCCAACGACCGTCACTCATACCCGGTTTCGGGCGACTCCCAGGACTAACGACTCCTAACCACTGTCGTCAGAACTGAGTAGAGCACTAATGAATTTGAACACATCCATAGAGGTTAAATACCTGGGTTCCCACCATTTAGTTAGACTAGCTCAGACTAGTCTGACAGGCATGAACCGATGAAGCCTCTTGGATGAGAGGCGAAACGTCTTGAGAAAAGGCTTTTGAACAAGTCCAGTTGCTTTCGATGTTATCTTTCTTGGGATTACAATGACCCAGACGAATGAGAACATTCACGGACAATTCCTGATTTACAATTGGTACTTTTGTTTTGTTGTTGTCACTGCAGTTTTTATTACAGATAATTAAACCAAGAACTTTAATTTCTGGTTTAACTTGAATATTGAAGGCAGGTTTTTTTTTTAAATTTTCCACGCCGATCCAAACTCAGTCTTTGCGTGATTAAGTTTTGCACTGAATGTCAGTTTATGTAAACTCAGATGTTTAAAGAAAAAAAACAAAACACTTAGAATTCTTAATTATGTCTGACATCATTGGCATAAGTCATAGCTTTAATGTTACTGGAATTTACAACATATGCGAGAAATAAAATGTTCACATCTGATCCTCTTAAAGCTTATTGCCAAAAACATTAAGTAGCATTCATTTCAGTGCCTATACTGGAAACAAGAACGTTGCTCTTTATAAAAGATTTGGGGGGCTCTTAAAAGAGCCGTTGTGTTGGGTTCTGATGGGTCCTTTACTTCTTGGCGGGCTTATCGCTCTTCTTGGGCAACAGAACAGCCTGGATGTTGGGCAGCACGCCACCCTGAGCGATGGTCACTCCGCCCAGCAGTTTGTTCAACTCCTCGTCGTTACGGACGGCCAGCTGCAAGTGACGAGGGATAATCCTGGTCTTCTTGTTGTCGCGGGCAGCGTTTCCAGCCAACTCCAGAATCTCAGCGGTCAGATACTCCAACACAGCGGCCAGGTACACGGGAGCTCCGGCACCGACCCGCTCGGCGTAGTTACCCTTCCTCAGCAGTCTGTGAACACGACCCACGGGGAACTGAAGTCCAGCCCGAGAGGAACGAGTCTTAGCCTTAGCTCTGACCTTCCCGGTAGTCTTACCACGTCCAGACATCTTCAATGTTTCCTTAGGTCGGAGCTCAGAGAAACCGTATCAGTGACAAACACAGCCCTACTTATATGTCCACGAGCGCACATCTGGGGGGGATTTTTATCCAATAAGCAGCGGAGTTTCGAGCGGTGGGTCTGTCCTCCAGTCGATGCTGAACTGTAGAGACCCTTCACCAACCAGCAGCCTCGATCACAGCTGGCCTCACAGTTTAAAAGCAGCGGGTCTCCTCCCCTTACCCAGCTTTACTCCAGATCAGGGCCAAGACAGCAACCAGCCAAGAGAAAGAAACCACGATGGTAAAATCTCTGAATTTACGTGTTGTTCAGTTCATTGAAATAAATATTTTTGTGTCATTTCAATTTGAGATTAAAATTAGTTCAATACTATGTTAAAAAAATAAGTAGAGTTTAATGTACGCAGGTGTTCATGGTTCAATAAACAAGGATGTTTGGAAGTTTGTTATTATTTGTGTATTAAAATAAGGGGATATGATGAAAAAAAACAAAACAAGTTTTTGTTTATTTTTGCCAAATAGAACAAATATTTTGATAATAGAAGAATTGCCCATAAAAAGCAACAATTTACAACAAATGCAGTGTGTGAGACGAGTGGTTCTGTAAACCTGAATATTGAACTGTGTAAAAAAAATTTACTTTACATGAACTGGGGTCTTTGTGTAAAGGGAATGTCTATAGATTTATATCTGACAGTGGTGGATACATTATCTCTAAAGTACTTTCATCAGTTGTTAGAGGTTTGACCTAGATGGCAGCTTGAGCAGATTTTCTTTGCGGCGCTGTGCACCGGACTTTTGAAAAGATGAGTAAAATTCTGTCTTTCTTTCCGCCTGCTGTTTTAGTGGAGTCATATTGGGCAATGGGGAAAAAGATGTGAGTCTATACGCCCTCTGGCATTTTGAAGAATACTGCAACAAACAACACGTTGAGCATAAACATCTCCACGCTGGCTCGTAGGTCACGTGCCATCTATGGGGGCCCGTGCCATCAAGGATTTATACAGAGAGAACAAAGGCTGTGACCAAGTACACCAGCTCCAAGTAAAGTGACAACAAACATAGAGACAATGAGACAAACATCCATTAAGACAGTGGTTCCCAAATTGGGGGGCGCGGAGCCACTGCAGGGGGGGGCGCGAAAGACCAGGGGCCTCATTTATAAAACTGTGCGTATGATTCACCTTAAAAGATGGCGTACGCATGAAACACAGAAAGTGCTTATGCACAAAAATATTCGGATTTATAAAACAGGGCGTAGGCACGTTCTACGCCGGTTTTCCTTTATAAATCGCAATCAACTTGAAATGTTGCGCACCTTTTGCGGATGTCAGGTAACGCCCATAACTGCCTATAAACGGTCAATGAAACGCCCCAAATTAATATTCATTCACGCTGACTGCAGGAGAAAGCTGCAGAAAAGGCTAGAAAAGGACGTTTAGAAAAGGCTAGAAACCAACGTTTTTGTTTGCGGAGGTTGAGACAAGGAAAATATGTTATTTGGTGGAC
>JAJHUR010138275.1:0-17071 GCA_027495735.1 Lutjanus campechanus
TTAAGCTGCACTGCAGACATCTTTTTCTTTTACACATTATTACAAAGCTGACAAAAGAATCTCCGCTCAGGTTAATGTGCTGACTTTTTACACACGTTCACCGTCTTCTTCACTGAATGGTGGATTTGCTCCGGGCCTGGAGTTTCATCATTTTAAGGGCAAGGCCACCAAGTCTTTGATGTCGCCAATTTTTTGAGGGCACAAAGGCCAAACGCCAGATGATCGAGGCCATTATGATTTTAAGTTTGTGTTCACACACTGCCTTGTTCATTACTCCTGAGCGATTTGTCTCTGCTAGGAGTCGTCACGCTTGTGCTGAGCCCAGTGGTTTTCCAGAGTGACAACAAATCACCCCAAAGTAGAAGCACAGAGGCAGTTTTTTAAAAGCGAGTTAAGTGTGTTAATGTTTGTGGATCTCACCTGGACGCTGTAGTGCGTGTCCTCGTCCAGGTCCCACAGCACACACCAGCGGCTCGAAGTGTTCACCTCTCTGATGGAGCGCTGCATCAGTCCATCCTGCCTCTGGAGGAGCAATATCAACACATGAATATGCACACCCATGCGCACACTTAGCATGTAAATTGAAGGAATTTAAATCAAATACTGGCAATTGATCGGTGTAATTGTTTGACTCTGTGGCTTTGCCAGATAATTTAACACCACGGAAGAAGAAACAGGGTTGTAAAGTCTTGCTCAAGGGAACTTCTGCAGGCGCTGCGGCCATAAAAGGGTTAAGATTACCACCAGCATGTTGAATTTAACAGTGGAATTAATTTGTTGAGTGGATTCATCATTATTCCACCATTTCAGGACACAGCTTATGAAGGCAAATAAAATCCCTGCTGCAACAAGCAGCTTCACCTCATATAAATTCAGCTCAAACACTTTCTGTCCCACCGGGGCAAATTAGGTCTGCAGGCAAGGTAACTCCAGCAATCATCATTTGGAGGAAACACATGTACAGGCAGAGAAACTCTGCTGGTGCAAAAAAGCAGCTTTTAAGGCAGAATCCATGTACAAATAACACCCTCCGAGCTTGCGGATAAACTGACCCGCTGAAAATAAATCTTTAAATCCCTTAATTAATCTACAAATATCCTAGTTAATGTGGAGGCATTATGGGCTCTCCTTAGAACCTGTTTACAGGTCAGGAAGCTTCATATTTACAGTAGGACCCATGAGCATGTTTTCTTATTTTGGACATGGCACCACATGAGGCAAAACCGTGAGACAGATTCATTAAAAGTCACTATACAATAAGCTGATTTGTGGCGTATCTTTAAAGTGGATAAGACAAACTTGTTAGCAAACAGTTGCAGCAGATATCAACATTATTATTGACTTGGAGTCATGTTTATGTCCATATTCACTCTTTTAGCTCTGATTTTGGTCTCCTCCAACTGCTGAGAGAAATATTTGGCTTTTAAGCTGCTAAATGCTTCATAATGTTCGAGGGCTAGGTGCTAATTTTCACTTGGAGTATCCCTCGGCCAGCTGGAGAGCAGCAATCAGAGCAATAAAATGTGTGATGATGACACATGTGCTTGGTCCATTTTCAGGCAAGAAAAAACACTTAAATGTGAAGACAGAATCTTGATTCATATTTGATCAGCTCTGACTAGTTTGACAGTGTTATACGAGTCTCAAACATGTCACGTGTCACTTTTCACATCTGGACTGTTGGTGCTCCTCTATCAGTCATCATATCAAACCCGCCCCATATTAATCAGACATTTGCAATCGTCCCAAAGAGTCCCGGGATGGTTGGACATCTGTGTGAATGAGAGGGTGGCCACTTGGGCTGAAAGATTTAGAAAAAAATATTTCCTGCGATTGCAATATAAACATAAAACACAGGATGCGTCGGACATGTCAGCGAGTAAGGAAGGAAGTCAGTGCACGTGACTAAGTGAAACTTTAAATTTAAACTTTAATATTACTTTATCCATGGACGCGATTTCCATCTGATTCATGTCAAGTAGATTTTCATCTGCAATGATGATTGTTTAACAAAGAAAACAACAACTCCCACGATCCCACTTTCCTTCAGATGTCGTCAAACTACATCATGTGTTACCGTTTCGATATGAGAGACCCAGACCTGCAGAACTTAAATATTGTCTGTTTCATTTAAAATGGTATTAACACACATTTTAACTTGAACAAATACTGCGTCTCCTGTGAAAAGTGCATGTAATGACTCAACAACATTTTAATTAATTGTTCAGCCCTGGTGGCCATGTGTTTATGCCAGAGCGGATGAAAGCTCTGTAAAGCTGAGGGCAAATGTAATTCTCTCTGTTTGTCATTACAAGTAACTACTTTCATATCCATTGTAGACGTAGAAATACTGATTATAGCCACTTTAAGACTCATTTCTAGACAGAACAATGGAAACAGCAGTTATGAATCTGACAACAGGAACAACAGAATCTTTAAATCTTATAGTTTTAGTACAGACATCCTGATTAGGACAGATCAATGTCCTTTTTAAAGAGGATGGTCAGAGTGCAGAGTGGTTTGGCTTTCCTTCAGGCCCGTTCACAAGCTTTTATCATCCAAGTGATCTTACTTAGCACTGGAACAAAATCAAAAGCATGCACTCTTATTTTAGAGATCATCACACGAGGTATCGAGGCAAAATGGTTCAATGAAACTGAAGTTATCATACAGCAAGATTTCTTTATCCTTGATTAATTACACAAAGGCTTAGAGTTCAATTTAAACTACATTTTGTGTCTCCAGGTTCATCCAGTGTCTCACCAGCTCAGCGTTAGAAAAGTTAATAGACAGAAGAACTTCTAAGATCCACAATCATGTCGAAGTGTAACAGAGGTAACAACTGCTGAGCGCACCATTTGTCTTCACTAACAGCTTTTCTCCTGTGGATAAAAGTCCACGCTCCAGCCAGTGGTGGGCGTGAAAGTCTAGTTCAGAATGAGACACAAGTTTCCCACAAAGTAAATGCGGCCGTTAAGCACTAAAAGCCGAGGAAGAGTCAATAAATAGAAGGCTGGCAGGACGCTCGAGGCTCTCCAGATGTCTGAATCGCTGGAGACTCAGCAGAGTCGGAGTGGTGTCTGCTGCTCCTCTGGCAGCCCTGGAAGCGACGGGTCAGCGACCAACGCTTCACTGCACTATAACACCGTAAAATATAACATCTCTACGAGGGTTAAAAGGTGAATCGATATCAGTGAGTCAGCTGTGATTTTGCAACATTCTCCAATTTTGAAGCAAAAATCCACAAAATGTAAAAATGCTGGCAAAGCAACTGGCATTAATGAGAGTGTTAAGAAGGTGCTAATAAGTCTGAAACGCCTCATTTAGATAAAAAAGCATTTGTTCTCTACTGTTTATATCTGTGCAGTTACATCATCATGTTGCCATACAGTAATTATCATTGAAAAATCTACATTGTTGTATTATTTGTGTACTAAACTTATAACCATGTTTAGTTTACATTCAGTATATGTGATACTTCACTGTCTTGTCTTTGACTGAATTTCAAAGCTGATGTCTTTTTAGGAGGGTAAAAACAATAAATATCAACACATTCAACTTTTTTCTTTTTTAACAGAAACATCTGCACAGTACAAAAGTACAAAAAGTGCTGTTTGTCATATATTGCCTGAGAGGCGAAACCCAGGGTAAAGACACTCCTATACAGGAATTATTCCTGAAAAATCTAAACTGTCATATTATTTGTTTACTCAATCTATAATATCATCATCAGTTTACTTTTATTAGATGGGACACTTAACTGCCTTTCCTTCGACCGAGTTTCAAATTTCATGTATTTTTAGGAATTTAATAACAATAAACATTTTTGTTTTTTGTTAAACTTTTTGTTTGTATAAGAAACATCTCTGCAGTACAAAAAGTACTTTTTCCAGTCCTGTGTCCACCTTGCTGTCCTTCAACCTCAACCTAAAAGTGAGGCAGTTTGTGTATCTCCTGAGAAACCAAACCCAGGGCAAAAAAGACTCCCAGCAGGTGACAACTCAATACAGCAATTATAACTGAAAAATCGGAATCGTCATATTATTCATGTACTAAAGCTATACTCATATTTAGTTTACTTTTAGTAGACATGACTCTTAACTGCCTTTCCCTGGACTAAATTTAAAACTAAGATTTTTAGGAGGTTAATAACAATAACTATTAACATATTTAACTTTTCTGTTTTTAGAAACAATACAGTATTTGCACAGTACAAAAACTACTATATTCAGTCCTGAACCCAGAGTTATGGGCAGGCTGTATATTTCCTGAGAGGCTGCAGAGCGCTCACTGCTGATCTTTGAGCGTAACTGGTCTGAATGTCTGCATGGTAACTTTGGTATTTTTCAACTTGGACCCTAGTTTCTCACGTTTTTGTGTCTCGGCGACTAATTGGGACAATAAACTCTGAATTCACAGTGTTAGATGTGAGAATATTCTGCATCTACGCGCCGTTTCTCCTGCTGCTTCTCTGATGTCCGACCTCTCTCTTCTTCCTCTCCCCGACATTTTCATATCCAGCTTGTAAATTAAGGGTTTATTTCGACCAAAACACACTTGGTGATGGTTTTGTTGTTGTTTTAAACTTTCCACTGCCCTCAGGCCAAACTTGTGGATTTTACCAAAAACATTTTTTTTTATGAAAATGCATTATTAACATGCACACTCACCACACAGTTTCATAACTTTAAATGAACCAAGTTTAGCTCATATTTAAACTCTTATGCTTTTTATTTGTAACCATACAAACTCACGCTGCGCAGCCAAACTACATTCAAATCAACATAACTTATTTAAAATCAAAATGAAGATGCTGAGCTTTCCAAAGATACTAAATATGTTGGGGCTGAATTTGGGGGAAATGTGTGTGATGCACAAAACATCAACTCACACACGCGTTGAAGTCACTTTTTCTCACTTCGAGCTGAGACAGAACTCTGACAGAGTCAAATAAAATGATTCTTTCAATCTTCAACAAAAAGGAAACTAAAACGACGCCCATCACTTAGAAAAGGTTCTTTAGATTGGCCACATAGAAGAATCCTTTTCAGTTCCTGGTTAAACCTTTTATGAAGGTACCACTTCAGAGAGTTCTACCTAGAAACCCTTCTATGGTGCGATGGTTCCACCCAGAACCCTCTCTGGGGGTTCTATCCAGAAGCTTTCAACCTTCTAAGGGGGCTAGCAGGAACCCACCCAGAGATTTCTACTGGGAACCTTTTTTTTTAAATATAATATTCCAAGGGTTTTACCTCGAAACTACCAAAGTTTTCCCAAGAACCTTTTTTGTTTAAAGGGTTTTATCTAGAACCCACCCAGGGGGGCTTACCGAGAACCTTTTTTGTTTCAGGGGCTTTATCTAGAACACACCCCGGGAATTCCACTGAGAGCCTTTTTAATATTCTAAGGTTTTTACTTAGAACCCACCATGAAGGTTCTAGCACGAACCATTTTTGTTTCAAGGGTTTTATCTAGAACACACTCAGGGGGGGGTTTACTGTGAAACTTTTTATATTTCAAGGGTTTTATTTAGAACACAGGGAACATTTTTATATTCCAAGACTTTATAATTTTATCTAGAACCTACTGTACCTAGGAAGTTCTACCAATAACCATTTTATACTATCTACAAAGAACCCTTGATGAAAGAGTTCTTGAAGAATGGCTCTTTGGATGGAAACGGTTCTTAATGGAACCCTTCATCTTATAAAGAAAACTTGCTTCAAAAAGAATTTGGTTTTGGGCAGAACCTCAGGAAGAACTCTTTGGGAACCTTATTTCTAAGAGTGTCAGATTATTTTACTGCAGCAGCAAATAATTTCTCAGCCAAACATGAAAGGTAAAAAAAAAAACTTTGAAAGGTGGCTGTAGAAGTTTTCAGAGAACTTTTCCACAAAGTTCTGTTAAAAACAAGACTTCACAGTCACTTTCCATTTCAGTCGGGCAGATTTCTCTTTCAGCTCGGTGGGCTGATTCCACAGAGACTTTTAAAAAAAACAGGTTGTAACCTCAGGAAAATGGACCGACCCTGAAGCTTACAGGTGAAGAAGAAGTTTGATCGCTATTTTTAGGTCAAGAAAGAAGTCGGCAGCCTAATGCACCTCGGCGCTGAAGCGCAGCAGATAAACAAATCTGGTCTCTTCTCGTCACAAGGCTGACAGCTTTCCTTTTGTCGCAGGTTAAGAAAAACCTCAGAACACGCCTACAGTTTAAAAACAGACTGTATCTGCGGGCGCAGCGCGGATTTATTTGATCAACGTCCGCCCACGTATGCACACTAATCATCAATTAGCCTTGTGTTTCGCGATTTGTGTTTGAGATTTATGAATCAGAATAAGGATTATTGGGAGTTTGTGCGGCTCAGATATACAATCTCAAATTGGGTTACTTCCTCTGCATGCGTGTTTGAAAGCGCCGTTGCATAATGTGTGAATCTGAGCAGCCGGAGCTGTGGGATTTGGAACAACTTCAGATGAGTGAAGCAACTCTTTGTCTGAGCAGATTCACTCGTCCTGCTTCTCCTTCATGAACAGAAGGATCAGCTTGTTACTGAAAGATAGAGAGTGTGAAATAATCTCCTAAAGCTGCCCGTACGAGCGTCCAAATCGTTCTAACGTCCAGGTTCATGGTTGCTTTTGTTGAGTCCAGCACCTTTTTATATAACTGCAAGATTTTTGCCCTTTTGTGCCTTTTCACCCTCATTCAGAGCACCGTTTGATGACTAACAGCAGAGAAAAGGAGCTCAGTAGATAAAAACCTCCTGCATCCACCTGCTCCCATCACCTCCCCGATTAATATTTGAGTAAGGCTTTTACATAAGTGCTTTCTGAGGTTATGGCAGGGGATGTTTTACACCGACATCCCTCTGTTTTCTTGAAAATGCCACCACGCTGATGGATTCTGAGTCAGACGTGAGGAGACTTGGAAGAAAAAAAAAAGAAAAAGAAGAGTTGTTTGGCATCGCCGCCGCTGTGATGTTTCTCCTGTGAGACGAGTCCCAGCCAAATAATTTCCACTAATGGAGACAACTCCCACTCAGAGCTCAGCTAATGTCTGATTCTCCTTTTGCCAAACTGTGGGTGGCAAAAACTGATTAGAATGAACCAAGCTGAGTTAGCAGCCGGGGTTTCAGGAGACGTGAGACGGGCAAAATGTGGCGATGTTTGAGCAGAATTAATTGTGAAATGTCTTGTTATTCCCAGTCAGGTGTAAGCCTCCTCGTACCTCATGCGGTGCGTCTACAGATGCCAGGGTCTCTCTGGAAAATTCTAACTTTGTGCAACTATTTGAAAAAAACAGAAGAATAAAAAAATAAAATAAAATACATTGTTGGATATACTGCAAATTTATGGCCTTTTAAGACATTTTTTCCTTCTCCATGCACCTCAGAAGTAGGTTAAGTTGTGCCAGAAATTCCCACTCGTATTGAGTCAGCTGTAACACCTGAACGCTGTAAATGTTGGATGTGTGGAGTGTGTGAAGGAAATGAAAGATTTCTGGTTGAAATATTTAGCTCAAACTAATGTATACATGGTTCAAACAGGTAGCTAAATGTAAGGCATTTGTTTGAAATAGTAAAAAAGTATCAGAGAGCCTTAATAGGTAAAACAGTTTGCTATTAGTAACAGATGAACGGGTGAGGTGGTTAGCTAAAGGTCACTGATAAAGGGTTGAAATAGTTAGCTAAAAGCGACAGATAAATGATTGAAATACTTAGCTTAAAACTATGGATAAAAGGCTGAAATAGTTAGCTAAACGCAATTGATAAAGAGTTTAAATAGTTAGCTAAACATAATGAATTTATGCTTGAAATAGTTAGCTTAAAGTCATGAATAAATGCTTGGAAATATGAATTTAAACAAATGGGTAAATGCTGAAATACTGAGTGAAAAGACAGATAAAATGACAGATATATAAAAGTGTTCCCTGCGTTCTAAAAAATAGATAAAGGGTTTAAATAGTTTGCGAAACATAATGGATAAATGGTTGAAATATAGTTAGCTTAAAGTAACAGGTGAATAGTTCAAAGTTAAAAGTAATGGTGGATAAATAGTTGAAATAGCTGTAAATAAATGGACAAATTATTGAAATTTATAGCCGAGTCCTGCGATGAAACAGCTCAGATTAACGGATAAATTGTTGTATTTTACAGATGAACAACTAAAAGAAGAAGTTTTTAGTCGTTGAAATTGTTAGCCAGCAGTGGATATATCTTTGAAGTTCAGTAGGAAAATATTATTGTTTCAGATGTATGTTCAATGACGTCCAGTTTAAAACAAATCAAAATGAATCAGTTGGTGTCGATGAATATGATGGCAACTGAGTTGATCCGACGGGGAACATCAGACAGAAAAACTCATAAACGTTTGGTCAATTATGCCATTTTCTAAGAACTACATTTCCTGCCAACCATTTCCAAGATTCGTCTGCTTTTTCTCGCTAATTGGATACTTAGAAAGTTCCAGGTGTTCTTTTGGCCGGACGCTTTACTAATCAGGAGATTTGTTTTTTATGATTATTACCTCTAAAAGTACCTGCGTCAACCAGCAGCCAGCCCCGACATTAACAAGCTCTCCAACGAATCAGATGTTTATGAGCGAAATCTCCTGACATTTCAGAACTTTTACCGCAGACGCCCCGCGTGACTCAGTGTCTTTGGGCAAAAATGCTGACTGCCCACCGGCCTCATGAATGACGCAGCGCTTTATAAACCCCAGTGGAAGAAAAGAATCCAGTCCTCCAGAGATAATGATGATCACCAAAAATACATAATTCAACTTTGGAAAAGCTGTTTTCTTGCCCTGGGCAGCAGGGCAAAGATCCAAGTTTTCTGGGCATTCGATTCATAATTTATCTCCCTTCAATTTGTATCCCTGCAAAATTAATTGGCCTTCAACCAAACGAGCGCGCAGAGGGACAGAAAGGGTGAGATCAGGGTAAATTTGACACCAGACAGATTGACTGAGCTTAATGAGCGGGCTGACAAATTATTTTTCAAGCTTTTTGAGGATTAAACCAATTAAGAAAAATCAATCTTTGAGCTCACATTTAATATTCACACACATACATATACACTCACAGACATACACACTGATGATGATATGTCACTGTACCTGCTGGGAGATGGCGTAGCCAATGACTGTGTCTCCCTGAGGGACGTTCCAGGTCACCATGGCCGAGTGCGCCCTCAGCTGGGTCACCGACACGTTCACCGGGGCTGCTGGCACAGCTGTCGACACACACACGCACACACAGAAACACACACACACTTCTGTTAGTTGTTAGGGACAATCAGTAACACACTTCAGAGTGTGTGTGAGAGTTTCATGTTCTGTTGCAGCAGAAAAAAAACACTAATCTCAGAGTGAGAGGATAAACATTCTTCCCTGTTTCCATCACTAAATCATTTTTTGAAATGGACAAAACTATGTGGACATCAGAGGTGGAGGCCGAGGGGATCGATGCAGCATAATCTTGCAATATTCTGTGTGGGAATATTGTATTAATACACATAAGTACTGATCTGTCATTATTAGAGATAGGACCGATCTGATCCAATATCGTATTGGGAGCTGATACTGACATGTGGCGTTCATCGGGCATCAGAGTTGTGTGGCGCACACAAAATGTACGGTCATTGTTTTGTGTTTATTTGATTCTGGTCATATTTTCAACTTTGAAATGTACTTCATTATTTAAAAGAACAGCAAGGGAGCATTATCCAACAGAGAAATCTGTGATATTAACTTCCAAAGAAGTGGGATCTAACCAATGGACAGCAGGCAGCGGTGCAGCGCTGTGGTTTCACTTTGGGACTGTGAACTTTGTGCGCGCCGCTGGATCATATCTTCTCAGAGGTGGCGGAGACTCTGAGACGAATATTTACCTACCATGATTAAAAATGTTTCTGTTTCAGGTTGTGTTTCTGCTAATGTGAGCTTTGAGTAAAGAGTGCAACAGTGCATTACCTCATGTTAAAGGATGATTTTCTGTCTCCTGCGCATCATATTATTTTTCTCATTAAGAAGCAAATCCAACCAGTTTGTTCCAAAGGGTCATTCTGTGTAAATTCTGTTGGTTATTATGAAAGCTACAAGTATTAAGTGTTGACAAGTTAATTAGCCTGTTCTGGCCCCTGTCAGCTGAGGCAGGGATTGTTTTGTTTTGTTGCAGCAGCGCTGCCGCGTGCACTCGTCTTGTCTTCATGTACACACACAGGACGTGTGAACCCAAGTTGCGAGAGTGCAACACAGCTGGTTCAGATACCAATTAGTAACATCAGTTATGTTGATGTAATAAGAAAGTTTATATAAGAAATAATTTTATTTATTGAAACATTTCATAGGAGAAATCTAAAAAAAAAAAAAGGGCAATTCCGCTTTTTTTTGGATTTTATTTATTTTACCATTAGGTGTATTATATACATGGATAAGAAGAAAATACATTGTGAATATAAGAAAATACATAGAACAGTGACTGTGCATTTGGAAAAAAAAAGATTGACTAAATAAGAGCTGGAGAAGATCATGTAACACTGCATTCCAGTCTAAATACCACAACATCAAACAAATTTGGAGCTGAACAGTTTTGCATTTACAAGTAAAGTACGACTAATACATTTTACTTTCTACTCCTTACATCTCACAACAGACTTGTTACTTGAGTTGTGATGCACTTGAGGGGAATTATTTATTATTTTTATTCTGCATCATTGTGCGCCGCCTTCACAACCTCAATGGATGGAACAATAACACAAAGAAAAGACGATTCCTTGGCCAAAAAACTACTACTTTTTACTTTTATACTTTGAGTACATTTCTTTTGGACTTTTGCCACCTCTGGCTGTCATTCTGTCCAAGTGTCCTTCAGCAGAGACACTGGTGAGGATGACTGTTCCATCTACGCTGTAGATTAAAGTGTCCACTAAATGGGCAAAATGTAAATGTCTGATCATGTGAGAAAGATTAGAAACACACACACAGACACACACACACACTGTACTTACACACTTAAGGGCTGTGTTAATGATTCTCTGGAGGCTGGTTAAAATTGATGGGAAATCTGAAGTGTTCGCTAAGAGAGTGTGAGATTTTTTTTTAATGTCTCTATATCATCAGTAACAGCTGTGACCTCCACTGAGACGGAGGGAAAGAGAAGGTAAATAAAAGAGAGAATTATTTATTTTGTTTTTGTTTTTGCACAAAGAAAAAAAAGCTCAGACTAAGAGGTAAAAAAGAAGGAAAAAAGGGTGACAGAAACAGAAAGAGGGGAAGTGCAAGACTTAAACCTCTCAACATCTGGACAGGAAGAAATAAAGTAGAGAAAACTGTATGTGAAAAAAGATAAGAGACAACAAAACAGAGAACAACCGAGACAAAATGGGACAAAGACAACAAAATAGGAACAAAAAGACAAAAAAGAGGCATAAAAAACAAGACAAAATGGGACAGAAAGTCATCAAGCAAGCAAGACAAAAGAAAAGACAAAAAAGACAGGTGTAAAGAAGAGAAAAGAAAGAAGAGACAGAATGAGCAAGATGAAAAAAACAAGACAGAAAGACACAGCAAGAAAGACAAACTAACGATTAAAGGATTAAAAAATTAAGACACAAAGGATGAAACAACATTTTAAAAAGCATGAAGACAGACAGGATCCAAAAACCAAAAAGACACAAAGAAAGAAAGAATTAAACAGAGAGAAAGTAAGACAAAACAGAAAGCAAGACTGAAGAAAAACAAGCAAAACAAGGCAAAACGGGACAAAAAGGCAGCAAACTAGAAAGAAAAGACAAAAAAAGATTAAAAAGAGACAGACACAAAGTCAAAATAAAGATGAAATGAGAAATCAAAGACAAAAGGAGACAAAAAGAGAGAAAGGTATAACAAGACAAAAAGACAACAGAAATTAAGACAAAATGAAACATAAAACCAAGAAAGAGGCACAGAAAGATTAAAAAATATAGATACAGAGGAGGAAAGGAATTTTAAAAGGCAAGAAAGAAAGGCTGACATGGGAAAGAAGGAAAGACAAAATGGAAAGAAAGGCAGAGACAATAAAAGACAGTGACAAATAAATAAAGGACAAAAATGAGACACACATGAGACATAAAACTGAGACAGAAGGGCACACACATTTAAAATGCAGTTGGAAAGAGAGATTTTTTTTTAAGAAAGACACAAAGGGACAGAAAAACTAAGACAAATAGGGTAAAAAAAACAGAGAAAAGACAGGCAGAACGAGACAGCAAAGTAAAGGAGAAAATGAGACTGTAAGACAAAAAATAAAGACATGAAATGTAAGACAGAGATGAGCAGGCATGTTGGTAATGACATGAAATCTAATGGAATCAATAACTTGATTTGTGATGACTCCACTCCAACTTCTTCTTCTTCTTCTTTTAGTGCAGGACCAGAATAGCCCTCCTCATTTCTCATCAATTTCTCTGGCTGCAGGAAGCAATTAATATGTGCCCACTGGACGAGCGTGTGTGTGTGTGTGTGCTTGTGTGTTTCTCATGTGTGCATGTGGTTTAAAATAAAAATAAATAAATAAAAGCATCATCAGAAGGGAAAAGCAGCCGGCACCAAGCAGCCAATTAGGGCACCAAGGCTAAAAAAACAGGACATTAAAATGCTGAGTTTTTTCATTCTGGTGAAACACTGAAATCTGAATTCTCCTCACGTTTTGTGTAAGAACATAGAAACAATAATGAAACTGCAGCTGCATTGTGCTCATTTTTATTTTCAAAAGAGGGCAAAGCTGTGTGTTTGGTATCATAGTGGAGACTTAAAGCCTCTGAGTGGTGTTTCCCATGGCAGCAGTTGCCTACCAACCGCTACCACATCTTTCCCCGTTCCTTTTCAACAAACACCCAAATAGTTGGTGAAAAGGTGCTGTTAGTGATTCAAAGCACGGGTTGATCCAGTTGAACGCTGATCCTTTTTGCTATATTTTAGCCAATTAACCTTGACTTCGACTTAAAGATTTCTACTACTTATAGGCTACATATAGCTACTTCTGTTTATCCGTTATTTTTGGCTAACTATTTAAACCACCAGTTAGACCTACTTTCAGTTAATTATTGTCAGTTAGCCTACTTTTAGCTACCCTAAACCAATTATTAGTTAGCTTTAACTAACGATTTAAACAAGTCTGTTAGTTTCAACTGTTTAACTACAAGCTAACTACTTTTCTGATACATTTCACTATTTCTTTTTATCCGTTACTGTACCTTTAGCTAATTATTTAAACCATTTTAAACTTATTCTAACCACTTCGCATATGTTGCCTTTGGCTAACTGTTTCAACTGTTTATCCATCAGCTAACAACTGAATCCACTGCATCACTTTCCTTTAGCTAGCTGTTTGAATGGCTAACTATTTAGCTCTTTCTTTTTATCCGTTACTGTACCTTTAGCGAATTATTTAAACCACTTAGGCCTATCAGTTATTTTAAGCTTTATTTCTGACCACTTAGCATATCTGTTACCTTTAACTAACTATTTCAACTGTTTATCCATTCGGCTAGGCTACAATTAGCTCACTATTTTGACTGTTACCTTTAAGATAATAACGTCAACTGTTTGTTCATACTTTTAGAAAACTATTTCAACTGTTTATCCATTATTTTAATGCAGCTGTTCTCAAGCTTTTAGCTGTTTCGACCTCTCTGGTCACTTGCTGGTTTAGTTCTTGTGCATTGTTTAGTGTTGCTCTCAGTGAAAATCCTCTGAAAAAACAAAGGTGGAAAAAAAAATCTAACTCCACTTCACTCATGCATTAGCAGCTATATCAAACATTATTATTACATTACAGTTTAATTTAGATAATGCTAAATTCTTGATGCTTTGTGGCTTTTACTTATGAATGGCGAAACAAGTTGTAGCCTACAAACCATTTGAGAGATAAATTCCAAAGAAATCTTTGTAGCTGAGCCTCTACAAGCTTTCTATATTTATATATTTAATTTTATGATAACTGCCTCGGCTTCATATTGTTGTTTGTTGAAATCCTTCTAATACAACGCTGGCTCATTTGCAGCGGTGACAACCAAAACAAGAACGACAGCAGCATCTCCTCCTCTTTGCTGTAAAAACAAAGGAAAGCACGAAACTTCCAGGCTGCTGGAGGCGGCAGCAGCACTGACACCAACTCTCTGAACATTCGGTGACAGACTCAAAAAAATAATAAATTCAGTGTGTTTTCAGACTGCAAGTATCCAGCGAGGCTCTGTGGAGTACGGGCGTGAATGTCAAGCTCTATCTGAGGCTAACAAGCTAACCGCAGCTCATTACAAACCAGCCTTCCTCCGCTCCCTGCAGGACACGCTCATCTGCCTGCCAAAACTGCTCCGAGAATAATTTCTTTAATCTGAGATAGAGTGCATCTTCAGTTTATGATTCCCTACACTTCCCAGAATTCCCTCTGACAGCTCTCAGGGAAGGATTATGAACCTGTTGCACCCCGCGTGTGTAGGTGGACTGAATGAAAGCATGGCGAGAACAAGAAAGTAGGAGTTTTTTTTTCACTTGAGAAAAGCAACATTTGTGGCTTCAATGTCCTGTGGCTGCAATGCATTCTGGTCTATTTCCTGCTACTGTGGGCGTAGAAATTGGCCAGTGTGCCTGTTTTGTGAGAAATTCCTCTCTGTATAATTATTGGAGGTCTGTGCTGTTAAATGGTGGCTGCAGACTGTGAGGTACTGACTCAGACCCAGATGTTCAGAGCTGAATTTGTCCATTTCTGAATCATTTTCTGGATTAAACTCTGCAGTACACGGCCAAAAGTATGTGGACACTCAAACATCACATCCCATATGTGATGGTTGAGCACCTTATTCTGAAATAGCAGACATTAATGCGCTGCTATGACAGCCTCCACTGTTCTGTGAAGACTTTCCACAAGATTTTACAACACGGCTGCAGGGATCTGACAGGATTTCAGATGTAAGAGCAGTTAAAACAGAATGTACAGTGAATTTTTAAGGCACAACTGCATACAACTTCAATGGAACATGCAGGTGGATGCAGACAGACTCACTTCAGGTGCACAAAGTGAGGTGAACATGCAACCATGCACATGTGCAACCAGGGCTGGGTAGCAACAGATTACAGTATCAGGATTACATAATGAGATCACAAAGAATAAATCAGTACAATCTGCCAAGAATGACTGCATTTTTGACTAGACAATTTTAAAATGATGATTTGTTTTCTATAATAAGCAATGTAGGGCTGCAACCGACAATTATTTTCTCGATTGATCGATTTGGTTGATGAGTCTATAAAATGTCAGCAAATGGCGAAAAATGTTGATCATGTTCCTTAAAGCCTAAGGTGACGTCCTCAAATGTCTTGTTTTGCCTCAAAACCCAAAGATATATGAGGTTTTTTAGACAACTCCTCAACAAAAAGATGCTGTTTTATTTACCCAATTATATTATATTAACGCTTAAATTCATGCATGATTAAGGGTGTGGCCACTTTGAGTGAAAGGTGGGTGCTGTCGCAGATGATTAGCTGTTGGGTAACCGCTTCATGCGGCCATTTCAGCTCCACCCAGCTCTACTCTTTGACCATTTTTGGTTATGGAGTCTGGTACTACCAAGATGCCACCACACCGTGAGCTTCACATGTCCAGTCCCTCCAGGATTTCTCAGGCTGTTTCTGTGATTGTTGCGGCATTAAATTCCTGATTTCACGGCAGCTTTTGTAAAAAAAATGGCAATGCATGTTGTGATGTTAATGCAATTTTTACAATAAAATTGTAGAAAGAAAGTTGCAATTTTTTTTTTGGGACAATTCATTAAAATTAAAGGCAACTTGTCCCGGGGAAAATACAACTGTGTTCTACTCATAAAAAGAAAGAAAGAAAGAAAAAAAAAGCTTTATTTGTAAATGAAGAAGTGCAACTAGGTGGTATTTCATGGAGCTCCGACTCAATCAAAACAGCACAAAATTATAAAATAAAAGCGCACAGAACACTGATAAATCTCAACGATGACAAATGTTGTATTCATGTTAGTATTCATGACAAAATAAAAATTATATAAATACAAAAAAAGTGAATAATAAGACTGCTATGGTTGGTAGAACTCACGGGGAGCAAAGACGATTGGTTGAATCTGAGTGAATTGTTGTGATTGAAACATCACAACTTCCTGGAGGGACTGAAAGTCTCTTCAGCACTTTGATCTTTGTTTATTTTATAGTTTTGTCACTTTAGATATTCTGAAAGGTGAGTACTGGATTGCTTTTAAACGTGGTATTGAAGAAGTATTGATACCTGTGATGAGGAGGCACTGGATTATTCACACCATATTATCATTATTATTATTATTATTATAAGCATGATGATCAATATTTTACTTTTTAAATATTAGTTATTGTCAATACCAGTATATAGCTACATCCCTGGTCCAAATACATCTTTTGTGAGGTTGGCTACTGATGTTGGCCGATAACATCTGGCTTACAACTGGCATTCCAGTTCATTTCATCTTGTTGGATGGGGTTGAGGTCAAATCAGGTCTGTGCAGACCAGTTCTTCCAAATCAAACTGGGAAATTTCTTTATGGACCTAGATTTGTGCATTGTTAATAGTCAAGTTTAAACGAACCATGATGTCCATATACTTTTGGCAATGTAGTGTACACCACAGGAGGATTTCGAGGAGGAATTTAAGGACTTAGGATCTACTTTTTCTCTATGGAGAGAGGAGAATAGAGGACATTCAAAAAAACAAACAGTTGTACAGATAATAAAACTGTGCAGAAAAATCCCATCCTCCACCTACACACACACACACACACACACACACACACACACACACACACACACAGACTCCACAGAGGAAAACACATTCAAAACCATGTTCCCTTGTCTCTGCCAATGACAGCCAAGATCCCCTCGAACTCCCATCACGTTACGGCTGCTAAATCCCGACCGCTTTCATCTGCCAGCGCTGCGACGGAGCGCGCACATGCTGAATAGACTTCTGCAATTACATTATACACACCAGGAGAGGAGATGAGAGGGGAGGCTTAGATGGGAGTCAGGAAGACAGAGGGAAA
>JAJHUR010138276.1:858-40738 GCA_027495735.1 Lutjanus campechanus
GTGTGTGTGTGTGTGTGTGTGTGTGTGTGTTTGTGGGTGTGTGTGTCCATGCAGCATTAGTGAGCACTTTGGCCCTCAGTCTGCGTGTCCAGACTCACAGGCTCCGGACAAGAAGGGGCCAGAGGCTCCAATGAAGCAAAAATACCAGCGGAGTATTTACAGCATCGCTGTTAACCCTTTATTCAATGGTGCTGTGACTGTGTGTGATGACAGTCACCTTACAAGCTTTCAATACAATTTACAGCCCTGCTTCCTGCATGATCGCTCACTGTATGCACACAAATAAGGGTTCCAAAAGGGTTCTTCCTGAGGGGCTGAGGTTCTACCCAGAACCATGCGCTTCTGAAGAACCCTGCGCTTCTGAAGAACCCTTTTTTTAAAAAGGCAATGTCAAGGGTTTCTTTGTAAGACTAGGTTTTTTTTTATGAAACAGTTCTTTAAGGATTGTTGAAATCCTTGGAGAACTTTGTACCATAATACAAAAAGTGTCTCTATAGAACCCTCCTAAAAATCCTTGGAATATGAAAGGGTTCCCGATAGAACCCTGTAGGTGGGTTCCACATAAGATCCTTGGAATATAAAAGGGTTCCCTGTAGAACCCCCTGAGTGGGTTCTAGATGAAACCATTGGAATACAACGGGGTTCTCAGTAACACTCCCTTGGTGGGTTCTAAATGAAACCCTAGAAATATTGAAGGGTTCTCAGCATAAATCTCTAAGTGGGCTCTAGATTAATCACTTGGAATATAAAAGGGTTCTGGATAGAACCCATTGGTGGGTTCTTGTTAACACCTTCAGAAGGTGGAAAAGTTCTGGATAGAATCCCCCAACAGGGTTCTGGGTGGAAGACCACAGAAGGGTTGTCTGTAGATTCTCTGATATTGGATTCTGGGTGGAACCTTTCACAGATTGTTCTGGGTATAACCCTTTCTGTTGGGTTCTAGATAGAAATCACTGAAAGGGTTCCAAGTGGAATAAAAGGTTCTACCTGGAACCAAAAAGGGTTCTCCCATGAAGACAAATCTTCATGGTTCTAGTTATTACCTTTATTTCTCAGAGTGCAGGAAAAAAACGTAAATATATATTTGATAAATTAAGGAAACAAATGCCACATTTATGTATATTTCCACACATTTATTTTTACTGTGTGTGCATGTACACATATAAACATGACTGAACATACTAAGGCCAGGCGATTATTTCAGATCAGAGAGCTATTTAGGTTTAAAACGGTAAAGCGTCACAAATCTTTCCCGGCTGTACATTTTGGCAGCTGAGAGCAGATGGTGAGGCAGAGCCATCTGACAGACCTGTTTGTGTTTTTCAAAATCATGAAATTCTATATAGCATGCCCCTTAATCATTTTATAACCACCCCCTCTCTGTTTTCATCTGTTTGTGTCTCTCCCTGTCTTTCTCTCTCTCTCCGTTTCCCTCTCTTTCCCCTCACTTTCCTGCCTTGCTTATTATCGTCTCAGTATGTGCCAGACTTTATCTAATCCTCATGCCTCTCTTCCCTCTCCTTGTTTTAGCCCTCAATGAGCTGCGCTGCTTTCCCAAGATACTTCAAATAAGGAGAAGGAGAATTTGGTTTCATATGCAATAACTGACTGTATTTTACCCTGAACCGCTCATAATGTTGACGACATGGCGAGGAGGTTTAACAGCAGCACTGGAGCACAACAAAAGGCTTCAGGAAAAAGCTTGAAAATGGCACGAATGCTTCAGCAATGACAAACCATTTACTGTAGCGTGTCTCAACATACTGTCGTTCAATAGCTCTGCTCTGTGTTGGTACATCTCATTCTTCTGCATTCATTGTCAGCATTGTGTCAGTTTTCTGAGCGTTTGGAAACATTGCGTGTTTTACATCTGTCTCACCAATCACCCTCTCGAACTCTTCCCAGTGGTTTTGATACAGCAGGCCACCACATCACCCCTGCCATGGGCTTCTTCTGGAAATGATTTTCAATGACAAATTTCTAAAAACCTGGACAGATAAACACATTTCTGTTTGAGCGCCTCTACATATTGGTGGGTTAATTCCTTTGCAGGTTTCTGGACTTGGTGAATCAATTCTCTGCAGTGAACACATTACGTACTGCAATTAATATCATACCATCCTGTAATATCTAATAATGCAACGGCACTATAAAAGATAGGGCCACTTTATTAATTTGTCTAAATACTTTGTATTAAATTAGTTAAAAAATAGAAATATACATGTTCTTTATTAGTCAGTACGCTAAACACACACACCTTTACCCTAATTAGACACCATACACTTAACGGTGTACTAATAAGATGTAATAACTTGTACTTTGTATCAAATTAGACAAAAAGTACAAATAATAGGTTGTTTATTGCACAGTTGGACCCTTTATTAGATCTTGTAGAGGGTAATTAGGGACACATTACAACAGAGCTGTTGGGAAACTAAAGTGCATTATTTCCCACTGTTAGACCCTTATTAGAGGTTATTGGGGATGACTGGGAACACATTACTACAGAACTGTCTGTGCAGTCACTCAGACAAAATACTCATCTACCTCTGTAATTTTGGCTCTTACTTGGTAGATGTGGTTCAAATATTGTCTTTAAATGGTGAAATAGCAGATATGTTATTTCACTTCAGTTTACAGTGCAGTTCTGTTGTATTATGTCCCAAATTACACTCAAAAGAAAATCATTAGGGTCTAATTAAGATCATACTTCTCATTAGTGTCCTTTAAAATAAAGTGCGACCAACAATGGTACCACAGTGCTGTAAAAGATCCAGCTTTTAAAGTACTTTGGATAATGCTGGCATATTTTTTGGTAAGCATTTTTTGGAACTGCTTTCTTGTTGGTGAGTTTCATACAAACAAATGAATTATCTTAAATTGCTGCTACTCTCTTGCATGTGTCAGGTTAACTCTAATGATTGTTTTCAGGTGAAGTGCCATAAAGCAGGATGAATGCAATCTGCAGTATAATATGTAATCCTGAGGGTCGTATGTTTCAAAAAGTAGACGTAAAATCATAAACTCCTCCTCTCCTCTGACTGTTTTTAGGGTGCACTGATGTTATAGTGTAAGTTTCTGTAGGTGGTGCTCTTCTCTCTGTCTGCTCAGTCACAGGAGTGACTGCTGCCGACTGCACAGCTCCTCTGTTGATTCCAAACAAATGAAAAATGAAGCACATCATCTCCTGTGAGCCTCAGGACTTAACCTGATGCAAGGTCTTCAAAACACCAAATGTAAGGCAATACTGTACATAAAGGTACATGTAAAACACATAAACAAAAAGTGGGGAGCTGTGCTTTGTTGGTAGTATGTGCCATTCTTATATATTGGTGCTTCCAAGTTAAAGTAGCTGTTCAACACCAATGTACACAGGGATAGGACTGCAAATAACTTATTTTTATTATCAATCTATCTGCCAAACATTTTCAAAATGATCAATTAAGCATTTAGTGTATGTGAAAAATGGCTTCATATGGCTTCTTTTGTCCAGGCAACAGTCCAAAACCCAAAGACTCTTCATTAACTATCATGAATGAGAAAGAAAAGCAGCACATCCTGACATTTAAGAAGTTGGAACCAGCAAACTTTGGACATTTGATTCTCAAAATATGGCAACAGATTTTCTTTCAATCAACCAATGGATTAATTTACTAATTATTTAATTAATTAAGACACTGTCTTGGCATTTTCATGACTTTTCACTCTTTGAGCACAACAAAACAAATTGCATTGAGCTTCGTTATACTGATGTAAAGCCAATCAAATCACAGCAACGATATCTGGGTGGCCACATAGTCAAGGAAAAAGAAAAAGGGCCTTTAAAGAAAGCAGCAGCAGAGGCACTAAAGGTTCCAGATTTGTACGCTTAGCAGTGCTTATTTCTTGCAGATGCAAAGCCATATTAATGTCTGTGGCCTCTGTTGCCATATCACGGTGAGCAGGAAATCTTTCCCCATTGCCTCTCCCCCGGTGGCCTGGTTGGCGGTTTAATTTTGTTGAAGTGTTGGCAGATTACCGCTACCTCAGTGCTGCTGTCATGGAGAATGCGGCCCAGGCAGGCAGTGAGCAGGGAGCCGGCACATTGATAAGGACAGCTGCTCTTGGGAGATTTCCCTGGGGAGAACAGTGAGACAGGGCCGGCAAAGACACGTTGGACGTCAGGTGAAAACACCAGGACCACCCTCATTGTAGCACACTGGCTGCTATTCAAGCCCCTTATTATCTGATAGGCAGCTTACAAGCCAGGAGACCATCAACTTTTGTTGGCGGAATCAAAGAGCTTAAGGGTTGCATTCTGATTGGATTCACTGGCCCAGGCACAAAAAGATCAGCAAGCAGATTGATAAAAAAAGGGGGGAAAAGCCCCCCCCCAATGGATTTATTACAGAAAAACATTTAAAAAAAATAGTTCCCTCTTCACAGCAGAGTTTTTGAACTTCAAAAGGAAGACAACAGAGACAACAGAACAAAAAGACAGTGATAACAATGAGACTTTATATTCATCAACACCAACACAGGGAAAGAGACCAAAAAAATTACTTAGTTCAACTTTACATGAGAAAATACATACTTTAATGGGCTCATCAGGGAACAGTTTGTTCTACAATAAAAGCAGTAAAAATGACATTTATTTCAATGGGTTCACGTTTGAAAAGCCTCCCTGAGGCATAGCGACCAGGCTCCGGTATTTATCTTAAACTCTCATTTCCATCTAGTCTTTTTGTTTATCCAAAACAAAGAACTTAAAACAAAACGGCATTTCCATAAAACAGCCGGAGAAGCACCGGCCAGAAACTATGAACGCTCTCCCTTTTCATTGTGAAGGCAAGGCAGCAGCGTGGGCCCTCAGAGCAACGCCATTGCTCTTTCCCAGGATCCCACTGGGTTTCCTTGACAGAAGTGGAAAGAGGAGTGACTTTGATGAGGAAATGTTCCCCCCTCTGCGCGAGTGTTCGGAGGCAGCTGAGGCTCGACAGAATGGTTATGTGCATGCATGTACAGTACCTGAGTGAGTGCGAGGATGCACATTCTGATGCACAGGCTGTCTTTGAAAAATTGCTCCTGTCATGAATTGTAACCATCTGTTTATCTGGATGTTCTGATGTTTGTGAGGCAGTGGGCAAGACTACTGATAGAAATCACTCCACGTGTGTCACAGGTGAGTTCAGACTTTTATATACAGTCAAAATGAAAAATTTGCTTTGGAATTTGGGATTTTAGTAGAATCTTTATGGGGAATACAAATACATTTTACTCATAAACAGGTAATGTGCTCTGAACAGATACAAACAGAATCTGACACAGACATCATACACATGCTGCTATGATCATGTGAACTCCAATCTCAGACATCTATTGAGGATAAATGTCCATAAATCCATTTAGAAATGATAGAAAATGATTCACAGAGAAATCATATGCAGATTTGTAAGGCATAGGCAAAAAGAGATTATTAAAAGTAGCAGTAGGTAGTGCCATGTTCAGATATTTAGAGACGTTCATTATAAATAACTTTTCATCAGCTTTCTTGTTCAGTCCAGGATAAAGCTGGACTGATCTTGCATTGTTATTTTTACCTCATGATTTGATATTGAAACCAGACACCATGCGCGACTGTCATGGGAAAAGGTGAGCTGAAGTGAGGGAATTCTTAAAAGTGGCCGTGAGAGCTCTTTAGCTTTTTGTCTTCTGCTTTTTGTTATTTCTAGGGATGTCCCGATACGATACCAGCATCGGTACTCGCACCGATACTGGCCTATTTTGCAGTACTCGTACTCGTCAAATACTCGCTCATGACAGCACCCGATACCTACTATACGTCAGCCAGTACGCAGTACCAGGAAGAGGCAGTGCGGTTGCAAGAGCTTGAGCAAGTGGACGTGGTGTGCGTTTGGAGGAGAAAATAATGTAAGCTAACAGGCACTAACAGGCGGACCGCGGTCCGGGTCTGGACCCAGACGCCGTCCTATACGGACCTGGGATTTTTAGCGCACTGTGTTTCGTACATAGGTGTGGGTATTAAACGGTTACATTATTCAAGACCAGAGTATTAATAAGTTCCAACGTTTAAGTTCTGGTGTAATTTATTATGACAGGGCAGCAGCGCCTGTCACAGCGCCTGTTACAGCTTCTCCATGCAATACGCACACGCAGAGGCCAGTGTGTTTCTCTTACCCTGTCTGTCTCACCGCAGAGAGCCGCGTGTGGGGGAGGCGGTTGTTAATTACGAGTTTATTAAACTCATCAAAACTAATGTGATGCTGAATGACATCAGTGCCAACCAGGTACACTTACAGGATTACACAACTGTATAAGTAATTCTATATATTAAACAGGAGACTGTGTTTCTCTGTCAGAAACTGTCAGACCTTCTCACAGCAGAGCGAACAGGTGAGGGAGGGGAGGAGGACAGATTGATCACTAATCAATCGCGGATGCCGTCTGTCAGAGAGACAGAGAGGGTCGTATCTAGAAGGGAACCCTAGACACGTGAAAGATCACGCAAGTTTGATTATTTTATCAGAAAACAAAGGAAATGAATCCCGCAAGAATTTTGTAGAGGGTTCCCTTCTAGATACGATTGAAAGCGGTGCGCTGCTCTAAAATGTTGTGGTACAGATGTTTTAATGTAACAAGCCACCATAAATAAAACAGTGTATTCACTGTGCCACAGATAGTCACTGAAACTCTGATCACTGACCTGCTGTGATGGAAAAAATACTCAGATCCTTTATTTCAGTAAAAACATGAAAAAATAAAAAATCATAATTTAAATTTGTTGTTATGGTATTATTAATTACTTGTATCGGTACTCGGTATCGGCAAGTACTCAAATGTCAGTACTCGTACTCGTACTTGGTCGGCAAAAAAGTGGTATCGGGACATCTCTAGTTATTTCCATAAAATCCTCAAACCAACATTGTTTTCAATTCTTTTTGTTTGTTTGGTTTTTTTTTTGGTTTTTTTTGTTGTTTGAGTCACGAGTCATTGTCACAGTCTTTTTTTTCCACTGACAGACCTTAATACATGAGACATGACAGGGTTAACACGTCGGGGGAAGACAGGCATGGGTACATAATAGTTGTTAGTTGGTCCCAAGACTCTGTCAACTATGTTGTCAATTATTTGTTACTCAGAAAAAAAACAAAGACAATGAAGACACAGTGGGCTCAGGTGGGGAAAGGAGGTGTGAAGCGGTCAAGGAGCAACTTGGAAACTTCACTTAAATTGTATTGTAAGTATACATTGTCTCTAGTTTCCATGAGTCTGCCAGTGTTTGTTGTGAAGTTGGAAGTTATGTATTCCCGTGTTTTAAACAAGAGTTGTGTGAGGTTATATTGTGTTAAAATGACTTAACAAAATTCGACACATTGCCAGTAGCATCTAAAAGGTGGCTCACTTTGTGCCCTAAAATGATCTATTTAAATAATTCAATCCGAAACATACGACAGGTAAAGTAATGGCTTAAACTGAGGACAAGTCGACTATGAAAATCTTTAGTCGGGGGCAGCTCTAGTACATACAGTATGTCATTATATGCAATATTGTATGCTTGATTAATTCAGGTAGACGGTTAAAACCATTCACCTAAATTTTATTTTTTACAAAGGAAATTTTCCCAAGCTGCTCTTGCCTCAGTGCTTGCTCTTGGTGGGAACTGCTGGGTCTCTGTAAGTAATTTTATGAACTGTATGGTCTGGACCTGCTCTAAATGAAAAGTGCCCTGAGACAATTTCTGTTATGATTTGGCACTACATAAATAAAATGGACTTACAGTAATTGACTTAAGCAGCTACATACTGTATATATATACTTTTTATATACTGTATGAGAAGTATACATAGTGCTAGAAAAAAATTAAGTGGTCCTGTCTACCCCCTGATCACTTTTCTATAAATCTAAATACATATCCAAATATTTTTGGTGAAATAAAGATACAATAGCAGCATGGTGTCACACCTCAACATACTGACATTTATGGTAAAATACTATAAATGTCGGTAAAGTCTAAAAATAGAATCAACGATCTACTATCCTGAGATTAAAGACTAAATCAATGGGCCTGGTGATTGATATACAGTCATGTGAACGCAGTGCAGCCCATAACGCCACCTGAAAGTCATCCATACCTCATTCAGATGGCCGGTCATTCACCAGCAGTACAGCAACTTGGAGGAATAATCTTCCCGCTGGTTTTATTACAGTGATGAATGACTACTCATTAGTGTCAGCCACCCTCGGAAAGATTGGACATGATGAGCCCTTTTCATTCAAAAAAAGGCTTATGGCAGCCTGATGAACGGTACATTTCAGGCTTTTAGTTGATGCTCTCATGTCATGTCGTCAACTAGTGAAACATGTTTCTCCTCATAAAACAAAATACAGCATGTTTTACATGCTTCGGAACATTCACTTATATTTCAGTTTATGATAGCAGGCTGGTACAGTACAGTGCTTTAGCAGTGCTTACTGAGGTTGTATGGCAAGACAAAGTATGTTAGTGTACAGCGCATGCATGTAGATCAGGTTATGCTGTGTATGTTTCAGGCTGCAGTCATCTTTATGTTTAATCATCTCTGATCCCGTGGATTCGGGGGTTATTACAGCTTGTGGGTTGATATTTCGTCTCCCTGTGGTGTTTTTATCCCTGCACTCTCAGATCATTCAGCCTTGATTGGTATTCATGCAGGCCTGTTGTCGTAATACATAGGTAGCTATCGGTGGACAGTATATTCAGTGAGCTGATTGTTTCACACTCCGTACTGTCAAGAAGAAATAATATACCTGCTATGTTTAAAAGCTTTCCTTTTTTCTGCTTATTTATGGTTCTTTAAGATGTCTCCTCTTTAGGAATTCTCTTTCACGCTATTCTCTCTTGGGCCTGACATGAAAGAGCGCCATCACACTTTTATGTGACAGTATTTGCAAAATCCGCTCAGCTGAGGACGCAGTCTCCACACTGTGGTCTGAATGGATCATAGCCCCAGATTGTGTCGACCGCTACACGTTTGACATATTGCCAGAGGTGCCAGGTCCTCTTTATATCCCATGTCTAGTATTGGTGCGATGCATCACTATCACAAACTCCAGTTCCTTTGGCAACTGCCTGCCGGTGAGTCGTCGCCCACATGACAACAGGATGATAACTCAGTTTTCTACCATGGCAATAACGTGCAAACACCTCAGCATCTACTGTCATCTCTGGTAAACATCCCTTCATATACACATTCTTTAAACCAAAGTACCTTTGAAGGTCAAACAAAATGAAGCACAATGATACCGAGAGGTAAAAGATTGCAAGACAATATCTTCCAGCAGCAAAGAATAAAGACACAACAGAGCCCTTTAAAATCAAACTTGTTCTAGTGATGAGTATTCTGTCCTCTCAACAGTTGATGACAGTTAAATAAAGGATGTTCACTTGAACCTGCATTGACAAAATATCTGGTCTTTCTGCAGGGTATTCTAACTGTCTGAATGCCCTTGATTTTTGTTGAATAATATGTTGAATCTTATAAAGTGGTTAAGTGCAGCTAACCTTGGTCTGTGTGTAACTAAAGAAGACATTTGAAACATTACTAGTCTTGAAGTCCTCCGCTTTCCAACAGTTGTGAATAAATATTGAATCATCCTTCAAGGCTGGTATATTACATGCATGTCACAGGGAGACTATTTCAGTCCTCCTCCCCATTTGACACTGATCTGGGGCATTTTATCGAGGGCAGGGGAGAGAATGGAGACATTAATGGGTGGTGTAATTGCATGGCAAGGCTAAAATAGAAAGATGAGTGAAAAAAGATAAAATCAGGGACAAAAAAAATGGTAAAGTGCTGCTGTAAAAGATACCCGAGAAGAATCTGAATACATCTCCGCACAAATGTTTGACAAATTGTAGCCAGGACCCAAGCCAACATTTTAGGAAAAAATACAGTAAGTGTTCTGTGCAGACTTACTCTTTTATATGATACATCTAAGAGTTTACTTTCCCTTTTCCCAAGCCAAGATGGTACTCTTCTTACCGTATGACAACTATTTCCAGTAAGATTTTTTGGGCTATGGCCAGAGCATAGTTTCTTGTTTACATGTCTTTGATGGAAAGTCTCGTGTAGGTCAAAATGTTTACAATTTTGTACATTATTTGATAGCAGGGCCAAGAACAATATGATCTTGATCTTGTATGGTTTCAGAAAAGCATGCTTGTATATCTGCTAGAAGCCACAATAAGGACAAACAGCAGGAGAGTCACACTTGAAAATGTCTGACTTTGCATGTGTGACCAGATACTCACAACTCAGGTCCTTGTCCTGAGACCATAGACAGTACAATTAGTGGACGGAGCCACTGTGACATCACCCATTTGTTTGTGGACTACTGTTTTGAAGGCTCACGTTTGGTATTTTGAGGGTTGCCTGCTTGATTTTTTGTACCAGAGCATGTACAGTACTGACGAGAATGTGGGGCTCAAGGGTGACATACGGCAACTTGGGCAGTGCTTGGTTTTAGCTCGTCCATTCAGCACGAAATAATGCCTGCCAAGTTGCAATATTTCTCTTATTAAAAATGAACAGTACACTAAATGTTTCTGAAAACATTTTAAGAGAGAAATAGGCAAAGCAGTAACCGAATCTTGTTCCATATTTGAGCAACACTGTCTAGTTTGACAGTTTGATCTGAGTTTAGGGAGTCCTGTGTGCACTGGACAGGCTCACTGGGAATGACTTGTCAATCACACAGTAGCCCCACAATGTAAGTAATCATGTGTCCAATATTAGAAAGTCTCTTTTATAACCTGAATTGAAATTCCTCCATACACTATTTGTTTTAGTACTTGTGAATATGTTTTTGTCATTAGCTCCAACAGAGCTGTTAAAATGTATGGTTTTCTTTAAATATTGAAAATAATATTTTAGCAATTTTGGGGTATTGGATAGATGTCAGTATCTTGGTGTGTTGTACATGAGTGTCAGTACAATTGAGGGTGAGATCAACAGTTGGACTGGTGCAGTGTCAGCAATAATGCAAATGTTGTGGTGAAAAGGGAGCTGAGCTGGAAGGCAAAGCCCTCACCTACAGTCATGAGCTTTGGGTAGCGACAGAAAGAATCGAGATACAAGCGTCTGAAATGAGTTTCGTCCGTAGGGTGGCTAGGCTCGGCCTTAGAAATAGGGTGAGAAACTCAGACATCTGGAGAGAGATAGGAAAGCTAGAGAAAAAGAGAGAAGGAAGCTAGAGGAGAAGCCAATCGCGTGAGGTTTAAAGTGGAGTTAGAGCGCGACATCCGATCCACCACCTTGGTCTTCAGGCATCTTAGTCCGCGGCAGGAAGAGAGACATCTGGAGAGCTCGGAGCACAGCCACTGCCTGAGGTGGTTCGGGCATCTAATTAGGATGCTTTCCTTTGGAGGTTTTTTAACAAAGTCCAACTGGGGGGAGACCCCAGGGTAGACCGAGAACTCGCTGGAGGGATTAAATATCTCATCTGGCCTGTGAATGCCGCAGGACCCCCCAGGAGGAACTGGACTGGACTACTGCTACTGTTGCTACCTGACCCCAGATAAGAGGAGAAGCAAGAGAATGGATGGATAGATGGATGGAAGAGTTTTATTATGCTTATTTTAGTAGGTTCACTGTAAAACAAAACAAAACAAAAAAAAACTGTGATTTTATTTAAAAAAAGATAAAGAAGATAAAAGTTCTGCCTTTCTTCTTGGATCTGCCCATTTCACAGAGAAACAACTGGACTCGTTCGATCATTCGATGATGCAATGAATCACTGGGCAAGTAAATTAAAACATATTGTCAATCATTAATAATATAATCACATTTTAATGGTATTCAAAAAGTTCCACCACTTTGAAAGTTTTTCAACATTAACTGGGAGCATTCTTTGTGATCTCAGGGTGCCATTGGGATACTATATCTGACCTGATAATGAATATCATGTACAACAAACAGGGTTGTTCAGACACTGACACCAGTATCAGAAAACTGACTAAAATGTGGTATCGGGTATCAGTGAGTATGTGAGTCTATGCACCAGTCTGATACAACATAATTCATTAACCCCGAAATGGAACCCTGCTACTTCCCAGTGGCATCCCATACTCCATTTTTCCCCCCAGGATGGTGAAGTCATGTTCTATTACATTCATTCTCTGTATGTATTGTCCATGTTTTACAAAGAGTTTTTGGTATCAGCCAGTACACAAAGTTCAGGTATCAGTATCAGGAGGGAAAAAAACTATATGGAACATCTTTAACAACAACAGCAGCACTTATAAACCAATGTCAAAACACGTACGACTTTTTCATTAAATCTGTTAAACAAAGATGACAATGTGCATCATATCACTCAATAAAGGCAAATTAAGGTTATCTGTTTTTTGTTAACATAATTAAACAAGCATGCCTTTGGCTTTTATGTGATTTGTTCACATCAAAGACAGCCAGCTTCAAAGCTGCCTCCAATCACAGCCAGTGAGCACCGTCTCTGTGAAGAAAGTTGTGACCCTGGTCATTTTCCACTTAGTTCATCATTCTGGCTGTAGCACATTAAGATAATGTGGCCAGGTGGTTGTCACAACACAAACAATCACTTACATTTTTCAGAGAGACGTAATCTATGATTACCTCTTACATGAACTGGATACTTCAGATTGATGTGTGCTATGAATTTACACCCTTAAGATTTAAAAGAAAGAAGAAAGTCGAGCTATTTAACAAATAAATAAGGTAAATGCACTGCGGTTAAGTGGGTTTACTCTACATTTTAACCCCGGCTATAGCCTGTGTTTATCTATGGCATTAAAGAGAATTATACAGCCATGGAACAAATAAACCACATTACAGTTCAACAGACTCTATATCAGGGCATTTCAACCCATTTGAGGCATCTCCAGCACACTGGTTTGGTCTGTTGGGTTCATTGAAGCACTCAGATGTTGCAATTAAACTACTCTGTGAAAGGCATTGTACTACAACATTAGGGTGATATTGTACAGGAACATGATTGGCAATTCAAAGCCGGTAAAAGCTTTGTGAGGAGTGGATCAGTAGAAGCAAAGCCCAGTCTTCGGATCAAAGCCTCACTAATCCCACCTGCTGATTGGTCCTGTAATGATAATGTTTTGATTGGCCCTCAGAGAGGCATGGTCTGCCATCATTGGACGGGCTCCAAGGACAGCGTCCTATAGTACAACTTAAATATGCAATGACTCTTTTAAACTTGTTAGTGTAAGTTTTTTTTCACAGTACATTTCTGCATATAATAAATGTGAAAAGTTCCATCAATAATCCTTCTAAGCACATACAAATCTACTAAAAAAATGTTTATTAGTAATTACCAAATAACAAATAAGTAACTAGTGAAACTAGTATCTAGTGTTTTTGAAACATGATACGTTGTGCTAATCAGTTTTGCAAAATTGTTGCTTCAACACTGGCAAGAGCAGCCACTAACAAACTTACGACCCCTTGGATTTTTTCAAGAACATACCTTACCAGATGCAACACTCTCCACACCCTCCATTCTCCTCAGTGGTAGACACACTACTTTTGCATGTCACCGCACCAATGTGTAGGGCTGCCCTAAAGACTTTGGATTGGTTCTGCAGTGCAGATTTCCTAAAAAAAAACAAAAGTCTCTAATTGCATCCAGTTTTAGCAACAAAAGCTGGGGGATTGTCCTAATTCCAACATGTGAGTCTAAAGGCCCAGAGGAGGGGTTGTCCGCAGCCCTCTTACCTGCCATGCAAGACAGATGCTTTTGGGGAACTTGGCATGCCTTTGAAAAACAAGTTTTGCCCATACTGCCCATAATGGTACCCAACTAAATAAACTCATATTTCCAGGATAATTTACATGCTTGCTTGCGCTTCACCTCAAAACTTTGGCATGGCACTTAACTTGTAGCAGGCAATCCTTATTGTTGAGCCATGACAAGTCAGCACTTGGAGTTTTGCATTGATCCTTGATATCTTTAATAAGAATATTTTTCAAAATTGTTCTCAAAAATTGTATTCCTTAGGACAAAGTCTTTGAAACAGCACCTCAATCATGTATTTCATAGTGGATTTTATTCATTTTTACACTGCTTAGTGTGTGAGAAGAACACACTCTGCCTTGAAAACCATTTCTCGGAGTTAAGTGCAGGCAGCAACAAGCCTCATGGAAGTGCATTGTTAAATCACTACAATAGCTGAAAACAAATCAAATTCATCTCGTAGCTACTGCTTCGTTCATTGAGAAAACATCAGCTTGTCGCTATTAACGTGCGACAAAGCTTACAATTGCATCACACTCGCACAGATCTTGTCAGGTGTGGAGCACGACGCGGAGGCCCCCTTTTAACAATTCCCCTTGAATTAGATTTCACTCTTGACTTAATCTCTTTATTCGTGCGGAGAGGCTTTTTTTTTTGTCAAGGAGGTTGTGCATGATGTGGCTTAATCCTTCCGCCTGCATGGGCACAGGCAGGCCTTTGATCAGCTCCTGTTTGATGAGAGATATCGACAGACCTCATCTGACACAGCGGACAGCCCGCCGCCGAGCCCCGCCGCCCTCTCCTCCTGCACTTGTTGAGGTTGATGAGATTAAAAGGGGAGAAGATGGAAGCGTCAAATGTCGGGAAACACGGAGGAGAAAAAAAATTGCAGTGGCAGCGGCAACTGGCTGGACCTTGACTTGATTTATGAGTACACTCCATTTCTTTTTATTTCTCCCTCTCTGGGTGTTCCTCTCTCTCTCTCTCTCTCTCTGTCTCTCTCTGTCTCATTCTGCATACACACAAGTAGCACAGAAACAGAAATATGAGCACACACATGCACACAGAAACACGCCGACTCCACTTCCTGCCACCCTCCGCACGAGGTTAATAATGATCTCCGGTGTGACTTTCTGAGAGGTCAAAGCGGACTCTGATACAAAATAAGAGCTTGGCTTGTGCATGAAGGCTGTTTCCCAACGGTTCATTGTCCCCTTTGCGGCCGTGTGACATTTAGAAACACCAATAATGTGCTAATGATGCAGTATTTTCATAGAGCTGCCCCATGCCACCAGTGGCAGGTAGAGCAGCTTTCTCTTGTTTGCCCTCTGTCAAGAGTCAAACACTTAATTAATGTCCAATTTAACCCAAGACAAAAGGTGGCGGAGGATGTGCTCGCATCATTTGACTTACAGCCTGTTTTTCTCGTCACTAAGGTGCCAACAGGCTGTCTACAGTAAAAGTCACTGGCGGTGACATGCATTTTTTTTTAAATCATGCTGGAAGTTCAGTTCCATTAAAGCTAGTGCACATATAATTTAGAGGTTGTATGATTGAGTTCTCAAGTAATTGTAGAGAGACAATTTTGTTCCAACAAATTGTATTCGTTGGTGGCTGGAGGGAATAGAGAGAACGCTACTCTCAATATTTCTTCTACAGTGCAAAAATGAACTTAGACATGTACCTGGATGCTTTAATGTTACTTGGTTAGCCTTGTCTTTGAAAAATATGTTCACTGACAATTCATTTGCAATAGAAAATACATTTTGAGGGAAATCTAATGTTGACCAAATTACATTTTTTATGAAGTGGGGAAAGGCTGTGAATTCTTCACAACCTAGCAATTTTGTCCAAACTCTGCATCTTTTCTGCAAATTTGACTGATCATCATTTCTTCCCACAACTGGTACCAATCACAGCAGCTTCCTGTGCAAATATCTTACATGTACATTTCAATGAAACAATTCAGTGTCTACTATTACTATTTCCTTGTCTTTTTTTATATTTTCTCACTGGTTTGAGTTTAAGCTCCAAAAAGATTTTGCTTCTTTGTGGAAACCCCCCCAGGTGCACTTGTTCATCTACAAATAAAGCAGATCTTGTTAGAATTTTAGTAATCCTGAGGCTTTTTGGCAAGGTTACTTGGAGTGCTCAGAACAGACTGTGTTTTTGTTCTCCCTGGAACAAGTTGCCTTTGATTTTTAATGAATTATATAAACAAAATTGCAACTTCTTTTTGCAATTTTCATTTGGTCATGCAATTTCATTGCAAAAAAAATGCCTAAAAACATTCCAACATGCGTCACAATTTTTTTTTTTTTATAGAAAAGTTGCCGTAAAATCAGGCATTTTAGGGCCGTAACGATCCCAAAAAAGGCCCATGAAATCCTGGAGGGACTGGCTAAAAAAAATTAAAAAATAAAAAAAAAATCTTGATCAATAAAATGTTCACTGACAATGCCTTTCTACAAAAATAGGTAAAACGCTATCCAGTTGTGTCCACAGCATTATTCAAAAGTCAACAATAACTTCAGACATAAGATTTTAACCAATTTAACCCAAATCTTTCCCCACTTCTAATCAAGATGCTTTTGTTGCAGGAATCTGGACTCGAAATCTACCACGTTATAAGTGTATTTTTCAAATTTGTCTGTGAACACAATCCAGGCAGGAATTGAATTGCCACCACAACACATTTATGAAAACAATTCAGTAATTTACAAATGTATTTCTAGGAGACAGTCTTGAGATATGTTGTGCAGATATGTGTATTAAGCATCTACATTTGTCCTTTAGTATCTCAGAAGTGGCTTGTCAGCAGTTTTTGCCTTCTAAAAGGAACACTGTGAAGAGCGTGCTGCTTGTTGTTGCTCTCCGTCACCGACTGTTAGAACACAACTCGGATTCCAAAATTATCACCCATGAAGTACAGTATGTTCATATTTAACGGTTTTGCATTAGCAGTTACTAATGCTATTGCATTCATCTTATTGAAGAGAAATTTAGTGGTGTACATATGTTTGAATGTTTGCTGAAAGAATTTTTCAGCTAAATATTCCTAAGACCTAAGTGTGGTAAATGTGACATGTGTTAGAGGTATGTTTGACATTAGGCAGGTAAAACCAATGGATTCAGGTTGGCCTTGCATAAAGTCGTAAAGTCGATGTTTTCTTCCTATAAAACACAATATGACATGACCATCGATTACCAGAGCTAAGATTCATTACTTAGCTCACAAGCAACCACATGGTACGTTGTGTTATGACACGCCCACTTTTAAATATTCAAATCAAATTCCTCCCAACATCATGTCTCGCCTGCCTATCCTGTTTCACTCGGAAATACAGTTTGTTATGATACAGAAGGCACATACTCATGAAATGCTGTTTTATCAAAACTTAAACAAAAATGAAAGCTAACACATTAATTGACTTCATTAATGGTTAACAGCAGAAAAGACAAAGAAAAGATCATCACATTCATCAGCAGAATACCCACAGAGAAATATGTCAGGATACATGAACTGACAAATATGCAAACATGAAAAGATATCACAAGTATGAGAAGATGATGTATGTGGGACAAAAAAAAGCAGCCTAAGTTTTGACATTAAATATGAGCAGTGTTTAAAAGAACTTGTCTGGCCTGGTTCTTTGAGGCACACAAACACACACACACAGTGGCTGGAGTGAGAGAGGCTGATGTCTTGTCAGAGCAAAACGCCCTCTGCTGAGAAAATAACCCTGCCTCAACCTCTCCCCCGCACACAGGAATGAAAGTGCATTTGAAAGCTATTTTTTCCCAATTTGCTTCTGTTTAAGCAGATTGTCAACTACTGAATACCAAAGCCCGGCTGCCCCCTGACATTATTCATGGCGCAGTGGACCAGGCTCACAGAGTGGAGGAATTAGAAATTACTGAAAGAAATTCAAAACAAAGAGCACTTGAGCCACGATCTGCAAGGGCTGAAGGCCTGGGCTGGTTTTTTTTTTTTTCGTCCTCTTTTTCTCTTTAAGCCAGGAGTTATATTATGGGTGCAATTTAATATCTGAGAGGAGGGAGGGATCTGGATTTTCATAATCTTATGATAAGGAAAGGGATTAAGAATAAAGAAGGGATTAATTCGCTTGATCTGCCAATATGGTGGACCAACAATTTTCCCCCCAGGAAGTGATATGTTCTCCTCCTTGTACAAACCTAAGTATAACCCAATTACTATTCTCTGAAGAAACTTAATTTGGCCACATCATGTTTTGATGGCTGGGCCTGACCTGGTAATATCCCACTCCATCCTCACACAATCTGTCACCTGTTGAAACACCCCAGTCGCACAATATCTGACAGTTTACGAAAAATATGTAGATTATAGCGTGTGTACAGTACAGGAAGTCAAGATCAATTGCCTGCATGAGCTAAATTACACATGTGTGGTACAGTAATTACCAAGATATGTAATTATGTGAAGTGAGGTCACGCTAATTGAGCACGGAAGTGAGGCAGAGCAAGTGCAACCGAGTGGTCCATCAGAGCAGACAGTGAAATGGCTGCCATTCATTCACTGCTGTGAGGCAGATGGAAATGACACAATGATGGTCTGAGACTAGTGATGAATGACTCATACCGCAAGTGGACATCAGGGCCTGAATACAAAGGTTTTGAAATATAGAGGGGGAAAAAAAATCAAAGATTATCATTTCAGAAACATTTAGTTCCCACCCTCAAAAATGGACCACTCACTTGTAAAATACCCTCTAGAAACCCATATGGTTATTGTAAAGTAAAGTTCCTATGTGTAGCAGTTAATATTCAGTGAATCATGATGTCATCAGCTTTAACAGATGTGTGTAGTTCCCTTCATGTAGACCACCATGGGACCTAACTTCGGTAAAAATATGAACCGGGGTTCCTGTTCCTTGGGAACCTGTTCCCAAGTCAAATTTAAGCAGTTTTCAAGAATGCATTTTCAATCTTTTCCAGCACCTTACACCTGTGGTAAATCACATTCTGTTTATATACACATACTCATAATGGTCATTTCACTTCATCATCACATTAAATCTATGAACATGATTGATTGCTATGAACAAAAAAAATTATGTCTTTTGAGAGCATTCTGCAGAAGGGTGACAAATTAAAGGATTTTCAAAATGCCTCACCTGGCTCTAAGTAGACTTAACATCCTTTACAACCTGTGTGAGCCAATATCTGACTTATTTTATTCATTTATCTAAAGAAACATGTCAGATAGTGAAGAGATAGATAGTCAGATTGATTGTGAAAGAAATACAACTGCAGTTTCAATGAGTTTAAAGAACTTTATCTAAAATGCAAGCACCTTGAAAACAATACATTAAAATTCAAGTGTTTTCAAGGATTTGCACATTTGTTTCATTTCTAGAAAGAAAACGCAGATTTAAGATAGGCCTAGATGGTGAGGCAGGTAAAGCAACCAAAGAAGTGCCTGGAAAACGTGCTGAACAGACTTGACTCTTAAAAGACCAGTATGTAGAATTTAGTGACTTTAGCCTTGAGCTTGAAGATTGCAAACACCTTGTAGAGTCAGTCTACAGCCCGTGTTTGCTGTCTGGCTTACTGTGGTGCTGCACCCTCTGTAGATATAAATGGTTCTGAGTGCTGATAGCCTAATATTGCTGTTTGACATGACTTCAGACTACACCAAAAACATTAATAGTTTCTGAAAAATGGGAAAATTACCCAAAACTGCAGTATCTACGAACTCTTTTTAACCAGGATAAATCACACACATTTAGACTCTTCTGTATCTCTGATCTCCTTTTGATAATTAATGTACTATTATTTCACTTCCTCGCCTCTCACTTTGAAAACCTCTGGTTTAAACCTTGTCAATGGAACAGCCATTATTAATAGAGCTACCTAATAGTTCCTTTCAGACCTCTGAATCATTTCTAACTGACAGCTGAATGGAAGAACAGGTCTTGTAGGTGTGAATGAGAGTGAGACATAATTTTCCTATAACAGAAAAATTGTCATGGTAATGGCAGTAAGTGTGAGATCGACATAGCTATGACCTAAAATACTATTCCAGTGATACTTAAAATGTCCAATGCACCTCCTCATAATGCAACAGGAAGGCCCTGTTGTCATTCCAGTAATAATATAGCAGCAGAGAGGTGAGGAGTTTTAGAGCATGTTTTCATTTGCTTTATACAGTGGTTCTACAACTTTTTCTGGCACTCCCCTTCTTCAAAAGCCTAAAAAAATTCATAGATCTGAACCCACAATTTTTATTAATCATTAACAATAACTGGGGAAGCAACTAATGAAAATGCAGCAAGCTCTTGTTATTTCCCCTCTCTAAATCATATTCATTCAACTTAGTTTCACTTTCACTGGCTCCACCAGTGGCTTGATATAATATATCACATTTCATTTGACAATAATATTTTGAAAATGCTACATGTGGCAACATGTAAACGTATTTTTTCCAACATCATTATCATCCCATCCTGTCTCTGACAAATGGTGTGGAAAACATTAATCAAACACAGAGCTACAAAGCAGAGTCTCCTACAGGATGTATAAGCCATTCGGTACAGAGAGAGAGACAATCATCTTAAAGCCTGGTGCTTTATGAGGTTTATAATGGGCACTGATCTCTATCTGCAGTGGGGAGGGAAGATGGAGGTGATTAGAAGTTGATGCTCCCTCAGGCTCGGGATTATGGTAAATATACTGGTCGTCTCTGGGGATCATTAAAAACAGCTTCCTCATCCCCTCCAAGTGACTGCTTATGTTACTGGACCCTTGGAGGCAACCAGCACTGCTATCTGTTTATAGGGAAACAGGGTGTATGGTATATCATAGGACGGATTTCCATGAGGCCTGTGCAGTTCTGAAGCGTCCTTTCTGTGGTTAATAAGCATGCTGTTTTAGAGGAGAGTTGAGTATTTAATAAAAAGGACATGACAGACCGTTGATGAAAATGTCAATTTAGTGGTACTACTATCTTATTTTGCAGAAATCATGCAGAATTCCTCCATGTTTCATTCTAAAACACATCAGTTTATTTGCTTAGTTGTAATGTTTCCCTCAGTACCCATGAGAAAAACCTAAATATAAAATAAACTAGATAAATTATGATAAGTTAAACTCACCATACCAGTCCATCTACAGCTAATTGTGGCTCTAACAATTGATCCATTATAAATCTTCCCCATTGGCAAATGAACAAGCTTTGTGTTTACTCAGCCAGTCTGCTGGCAGGAGAGGCTTTAAGCCACACCATTCAAAACCAACATGTTAAAGCCCACTGAGATATCCAGGGTCAATAAGCGGACTCCCACACTCGCTGTGATGGCAGCGGAGCCACGTCACAGCGGCACCGGAGTTTGCCCTCTGGGAGGTCCAGGATGAGGCTGTGACAGCCTTCAAGCTTTCATACATTTCTCACCTTCAGCAGAGAATGCTGGAAAGGCTCTGACATGGGATGGAAAAGAAATACAAAAAAAAAAAAGTGAGATCAGAAAACTGTTCTCAGCAAGTAATTTGAGGAAGGATAACATGCACGAGGTTAAACATCAGGCCTGTGACACATGAAGGCACAGCAGGAGTGGGAGAAAAAACTAATTCTCCCCAGATTCGTTTTTCACGATTCCTAAATCAAATAATTTAACTGCTAAATCTATTTTTATATGTATAATAACTAGCACTTAGTCTGTTAGCTCTATGCTAAGACATAATGAGGATTGTAATTAAGGTGGTTATGGAAATTAGCATCACGATTACTGTAATATTATCTTAAACTAATCCTTTTTACTTCACATGCTTAAAGCTACTACAATGAGTTTTAACTGGTTATGAAACTGTCTCAGTTTATTACTGACGAGACCATACTCAATAAATATTTTTGCATAGCTGGTCTTAATGGAGGCCAGTGGATCAGATTCTCTGTCAAATCAGATGAAACAAGCCTCCTGTTCACATTTTCCCCAGCAAAGTTACAGTATTAGTATGTTAGCCAGTTGAAACGAAGAATGAGGACATTTTTCATTAGGATAACTATTTTCAATGTTATATTTTGTGGTTGCTATGGTGGAAACACTACCGCTTTTGACCACAGGGGTCTCCAAAATCAACAAAATATGAAAGTTCCTTGTCGTAGCTTTAGCTTGCTGAGCAGGACCAGCTACAGGCAGCAGTTTAATTAAATATTTTATCTACTACTTTAATATGCAGTATAGAAATGATGCTTCTGCAATAAAACTCAGAAAGAGTGACTGACATGTGATGTGCATTGTTTTTGGAAATATCAGTAATGACTGTCTCTAGAGGCGTACAAGTCTCACTTTTACCCATGGTCTAGTGTTAAATAGGCAAAAAAAAAAAAAAAAAAAAAAAAAAAAAAGCAAGAAGTCCTAATATCAAATTGCAATACTTACTAAATTGTGAGATAAGCATATTGTCCCAACCCTAAGGCGTAAGCATAATATTTTCACTATCTTCAAAATAAAACCTGATATTCAAACAATTTTACAAACAGTTTTGATCTGATAGATCATTTGCAGAGACTGGTCCCTACAGTAACAGTGGCAAAAGTCCTTGGTTCAGGAAAAGCTAGAAGTTTTTCAGAAGCTTGAAAACATACTGTAACTCGACCACCATTTGTTTGTGAATTTATTTAAATTGCTCTGTAAGAGTTGGTACAACTTTCCACTTCATTAAACAAAAGTTAACATCCAATCACTAATATTCAAGTCATGATTATTTCTTAAAACAGCAACTCAAGTATATCTGAGTTATTTCATTGAAATGTTTCACCACTGTTGTACTCATCAGTTTGGCTTGGTACAGAACAAGAAAAATAAATCATGCGGAACATACGGGAAGATTACGGGCTGATGTGGGCCTAAACGGGAACAGGTATGCCCAATCACAAAGCTTCACTTGCATAACACACAAACACTTGTGTATGTATGCCACGCGCTGTATGTCCTTCTCACAGAAACAGAGACAGAGTTGAGAGAAAAAGATGGGAGATCCATCTATCTTTTAACAGATGTGATGAATATCAGTACATGACCCTCGCTCTTTCCTTGATGCATCGCTGCAGTGTGCTTGTCATTTTTGTTTTTCGCTTGTTATTCTCGGAGAGAATCCACAGATTTGCCTCAGGTGCATTTTTCATTCTCCATTTCATTATTTGCTCAGATTAATACGAGCAATGGTATCAGCGGCGGCGTGGTCGGCTAAGCTGTGTCTAATAGGCTAGAGTCTAGACATACCCATACCAATTATCCACTGTAAATAGAATCCACGCTCTGGCTCAAGGCTTTGTTTATTCAATTCTATTCACTTCATATCCGCATGATTATAATTAAAGAAAATAAACACCTGCTTAGAAGGTGAAGGCTCAGGAATGGTACACTGCATCAACACGTGTCATTCCTACATGTAGGTGTTCACTCGTATGTCTACTGTGATAAATATAACGCTACATTTATGGAACCATTACATAGGAGAGGGTACAAAAGAATGAGGAACAGCTTAATTACAAGAGTGTTTATTCATTTCACAGTGTCCTCTCTCCTCTGAAGTGTTCCAGTTTTGTAAATACATGTCTCAAGATAGAAAATATAATTTATATTCAATAATGAATCATCTATTTTCATGGAAGCAGCCATTCTGTCAGAAGGTGCCACATTTAGCAGATGGCAAATTTCTTCCTTTGATAGTGAGCTTTAAATATGACTGAATGTAAATAATGTAGCTATTATTTTCCAATGGCTTTTATAATGATAATGATATTGCACTTTTAATAGTTACTGTTGAGTTTTTAGCCTGTCATCATGATTTGTGATACATGGTAAGCAGATTATTATGTCATCATGACGATACCTCTGGTCTGCTCTGTCTTAGGGGAGTAATAGTTAACTTTATTTTTTATTTCATTATAGTTACAGAAAAAGGATAGTTAGATACATTTAGTAAAAATGGGGATTATTTGTAGGATTATCAACATCCTAATCATCAACATCAACATCTAATTTAAAGAAACATTTACATGTAAGCTCAAATGCTAAGGTTACCCAGAGAGAAATACAATTAGCTAGCTAACCTGTCATCTTATACTACTGACCCCACTGCTACTGAAAAATGTTTTGGGACTGCAGGTGATGATGCTGGTGAGCAGGATGGTGTGTGGGTTAAAACACAAGCCCCAGAATAAGTTAATGGCAGTTAACTTGACGTTTGAGTAGTAAGTAGTAGAGGTTAGAGAAGAAAGTAGTAATTGTATTGGAAAACGTTTTAAAAGTAACCCTCCCAACCCTGGCAGGAGTTGCTGATGACTCAGCAGGTGTTGAGCATGAAGGCAGAGTAACTTATAGTGGGAGTCGATGCTAACATCAGTCAACCACTGCAATGGACGACAGCCACCTAGAGGCTTGAAGTTTGGGTGCTGTTTCCACAAGTAAGTCCAAGAAAATGTTTGATCTTCTTTTGAAAAATGGGGGGGGATTATGCACAAAGGTTGCTGCATCATTATAGCTCATTTTTTCCCCTGCTTTGAATGCAAATGTCCAACATTAACTACGACCAAAGATATTTCAATAAACTTTACCAAGCAGCTTTTGTTGCCAAATCTTAACCATATCATTTTTTAAACTGTCCCCTAAAAAACAACTCTATCATGGTTTAAAGGCCCAGTGTGTAGGAATTAGTCTGGCATCGAGCTGTGAGCTTTAAGTTTGCAAACACCTCGCCTCACTCTCCCCTTCCAAAATGTAAAAGGCCACAATCTAGAGCCAGCGTTTGGTTTGTCCAGTGCAACATGGCGGCCTGCATGGAAGAAGACCCATGCCCTCTGTAGCTACAAATGGCTCATTCTAAAACAACAAAAACGTGATTCTTATTTTCAGGTAATTACACACTCATGGGAACATAATTATATACAATTTCTGCCACATTATGCCAGAAAAAATATCAATCTTACAGTGGACTGACTACAAAAAATGATTCTATTTGACATTTTTCCAAAACAGCAACAAATTCAAAAACTTTTTAAGAGCAGTACAAATCAACCTTGACTTGACTTAGAGTTTTCCTTTTATTCTTCAATCACCAATTTTGACAAAACCCCTGACAATGCTCACTGTGTGATCTGAAAACTTCTTTTTTTCCCTCTAGACTGATGTCAGTTACATGTGATCCCCAAACAATCTGAAATATGAGATAGTACATGTCATGAATCAGCCCCAGACTTTGGGAGAAATAGTCTTACTTTCACAGTGACGGTGCAGCTGTGAGTCAGAGACACACCTTCACCTCGTCAGCTTGTCCTGCTTGCCCACTGAAGTACCACGACATTTGCTTACGGCGCAAAAAGAAAAAAGTCTCAGCTGCCCGGCCACCAACCTGAAGTCATCACTGAGGCCACGGTACATTGCAAGTGACACAAAGTCAGAACCTAAAATCTCAGTATAGACAGGGCTAAATCTTTCATGAATTTATCATTTTTTATTCATAACAACTCTCTATCCACAATTTCTTCTTCTTTTTTTTTTCAACAGATCTGCAACTGACAAGAGAGGTCCTTGGTGTGTGACCTTGCGGGTGCAGGTAAAGTTGGAAAGTGCAGAGCTTATTCAAAAACATCACTAGAGGAAACTGTTGTGACTGGGCTGTCCTGCAGTAAGCCATGCTCTGTTTAATAGCAGTTAGCCATGCATGAAAAATATAGAATACAGATTAGATAAGTGACTATCACTTAAATGATTTGCCTGTGGGCTCCAGCATAGGGGGATTGGTGGAGCACATTACCTTTTCCTAATACCAATTCCATCATATCATGGCCTAACCATCTGTCAGTGATTGTATAACCTTTCAGATTCATTTCTTTCCAGCTGGTTCACTACACTTTCAAGGGACACTAACTTTAATAGTTTCTATGTCATTCTACTACCAACTCTCTGCAAGTCTCTCCATACTTTCAATCACTCATTTGTCTTTTCTCTATACTTAGTTTTGTGGTGGGAACAAAAGGGCTCAGACAAAAAAAACGCTTTTTAGCAATATATGCAACTATTTCAGTATCACAACTACTATAGAAAGCACCAATGCATGCCAAGATAATAAATCAAATTGTTTCAATGCTACATATTTTCACATTTGAGACACACGTCAAGTTTAACCAATAATGAAAAATTGTGAGTTTTCTTATCGTGCAAATGAACAATTGTTTGAATCTCCTTGGCAGGTTCTTGTTAGCAGCCTTATAAGGTGGAGAGACTCTGGATAGAACCCTCAGAGACAGTTCTTGGTGGAAACAATACACCATAGAAGGCATCTCATAGAGTTTTCGGGGTGTACCTTTCACAGATGGTTCTAGGTATAACCCTTTATCCTGGGTTCTTGGTAGAACTCTCGGAAAGGGGTCCAAGTGGAACCTTTTATAAAAGATTATACCGGTACCCAAAAGGGGTTCTCCTCTGAGGATAAGCCAAAGAACCCTTTATGGTTCTAGTTAGCATCTTTATTTCTCAGAGTGTATCCTCTCTCACTTCTTTCTAGCATGTTTCACTTTGCTTCTTTCTTTCACATCTAATAGAACCCCTCCATCCTGCAAGAGGAATTCATTGTGAGCACAATTCATGCTCACTATAAGATCATGAAACCTACTTTTTGCCTCCTGTTCGGCACACGTTGCCTGCCTCAGCTAGTGGAAATATGGGGCAGGCAGGGGTGAAGTTGAGCTTTGGTTCTGGATCGAAGAGAAGTTACTATTATTTTGTAGTAGTGACTACAAAAGGCACCAAAGAACACCTGATTCCCCTTAATTCCCCTTAACAGAGCCTGAGAGACAGGAAGAGACAAGGACAGCTGAACACAGGCCTGAGCAAAGTTTTCTAAACTTTGTCTTTAAAGGGCTGAAGTGCTGCCTTTATTAACGTCAGTCAATCTGCCTCTAAAAAAGGAGGTGCGGTGGTTAAATCGTCCCCGTCATTAAAGCTCCTGAATGCGCACATCCCAAAAGAACCACTACAACTTCGTATCACATTTTAGAGCTTACAGACAAAATGACTCGAACACTCTTACGCCTGTTGAGGCATTTTCACAGTGTATTTCCAGACTGTTAAAACTTTATGGCCTGTGTAAACCACTCCTAACATCTGGTGGAAATGGCTGTGGATTCAAGAGACAAATGTGTGTTGTGAACAAACTCATATGGTGCAAACAGATTCCTACATAACCAAGTTAGTTCTGGATTTAATATGTGCATGTGTTAGTAGTTGTGAATTTTTAATACAGACTAAGAGCCTCTCAGACAATCATGGTTTGGAGCTTTAATATTTATTTAATGTCTAACAATGAATGACAAAACATTTTTCCAGGGTGAGGTTAGCGGGTCATTAATTATTTCTGATGATGCTGACTTTTCTAATTAAAGGTGGCAAATTAGCTATTTTCTCACCTTAATCTCAACCCCGCCCCCCTGTGTTTACTCCTTACCACTGAAAAGAAAAGAATCAGGTCACTTTACTTCTGTTGGACATTGTCAGTGAAACACTGCGTGTCATGAATACTGCCGAAGATTTAGTCTCTAAACCCCACTGAAAAATCTCTCCTAATGCTCAGCCTGGATGTCTGGTTATAGAGAATAAATTGGTATATTTTCAACATCATTATCATGCTGTTCAGTTCACTGCACTTACGCCTTGTAGATAAAAGTGTTGTCATCATGGAAGACAATGCAATTAGTGAGGAAATGTATCATGGGAAGAAAGTGGAAACACCATGATAAAGATGATTAGAATTTTACTAGCATGCTAAAGAGGAAGTGAAACTCCTTTACAGTCCCATGGTACATTTCGTGGCAATGACACACTGACATAAATAATTGCCAGAAATCATTCGCTTTGGTTAATGCTCTTTTTCTTTTCTTCCCTTTGCTCTTAGGTAAGATGAATGTTTGGCTTTTTGAAAGATTTCTGACTTGTTTTACATCACATGTGCCCATGTTTTGTTATCTATTAAAAAAACAGGTTTTATTCATGATTTTATGTACAATTTATGATTCAAATGATGGTGATTTGAGTCAAAACAAGCTATGCTTTTTTTTGAATGCCTGGTCATTTGCCATCACTGTAACTGGACCCACGAGAGAAAGACAGCGAATGCTAGCTAGACCCTCGACTCAGCAGGTGTTGATGTAACATGACTGAAAACTACCATCTCTTGGGAATCTGTGCAAACGTTAGCAAAAAACTTCCACTTTCCTAGTTGCCTTGAGAATTGCCCATCCAGAGGCTTGAAGCATAGGTACTGTTTCCACAAACATCCATCAACAGTTTTCTCCTCTTTTGAAAACAGGGGGAAAAAATGATGTACAATCACTGCAGTGTCATCATAGTTTATATATCCTTAAAAAAATTAAGTCAGAGGAAGAGGGCAGGGATTTCACGGCAGCCATGATGGCTATGACCACTGTGCCACCTTAGTTTAGCCTTATGCCCCTTAGAAAATTATATGCCCTGCAGCCACAGTGGCCTGCACTGACCCAGCTGATTTAGCCATTTTCCTCTCTGCCTGTTCCCTGTCAATGCTGTTTTTAGACACCAGTGTGTTTTATTGAGATTCTGATGAGGCAACATCAAGTGAAACGTTGTGCATACAACCAGTGGCGGTTTAGATTTCGAGGCTGGTACGTATGAACCGATAGAAAAGCAGGCTATTTAAGTGTGATGCAGGACGAGTGCGAAAAATGGAGCATGCAAATATAAGTGACAAATAACATCCCCATCTCGTCTGAAACATCTGTATTTTCATTGTGCTGCTGTTGATGCACGATCTCTCTCTATGGGAGTTCATTACCACCAATAGTAGGCTAAGTCATTCTAATTAGAAACTTTCTCAATAATAACTTATCTCATAAAATAAGAGTTAGTATCTCAAAATAATGAGACTATTATATGGTGACTATTTTAAGAAAATTTCTCATTATTCTGAGATACTAAGTCTCTTGCACACTATTTAGTATGTCATTATATAGTCTGGCATCTGACTGACTTCTAGTGTCCCTTTACTTTGTATTAAATTAGGAAGAAAAATAAAATCCTCCTTAAATTTTCATTTCAGGCCTCAGTTCTGACTTTGGACGCAGTCTCAGAATTAAATTGGACTCTGAAGGATCAGTGCCGAAGTCCACATCACATCTAGCTGCATCGTGTTGAGTTGTAATGTATGTGGATACCCTCGGGCCTCTATGAATGACATTCCACTACATTTTACAAGACTAACATGTACCACTGTATTTGCCAGCGTGTATGTGACCTTCCATGTTAGGCTGTTTAAATCCCCTCTGTGGATGTATATTTCCAAAGGATGAGAGTGCTCTCATAGTCTGAGGACAAATCTCTCAGCAATGCCCTTAGAGCAGCAATGTGACAGTATACATGCTAAAACATCACACGCCTACAAGCAGCAATGGAACCACATTAATATCAAAACACCGTACCATGTATCACACTGGTTCAAGGAATAAAAACATGAGCCCCTGCTTCTGAAAAACTATATTGATTGTTGACATCAGAGTAAAATTCTAAATAATCTTATTGAAGCTACTAAACTACATTAAATTTAAGACATCAGTTGAATTCATGTGTTAAAAATGCTGAATCATTTAACTGGGTAAGTAATGGGTGATGGTATAAGGATTCTTGATGTTATTAGTTTTGATATAGGGTGTCAGATTAATTCCAGTGTTGTAGCACAGTGTGTATCCATAAGCTTCTTCATATCAAGCGTACTGTTGATGAATGCCTGTTAGCATGTATGCTCTGCATGCTCTGCTGTCACTGCACAGCCGTAAGTCTCAGCCTATTTGTCACACTGATTCAGACTCACAAGCCTGTTAGGATATAGTGTAAATACATTAACCAAAAGAGAGTGAAGGTTGTTCCTGTGGGTTGCCTTGCTCCTAAATGCACTGTAAAAATAAATCATTTGTAAATAATTGTTTAAACTTAAAAACGTTAATGTCCAGGCTGCTTTGAGTTTTTAAATTAACTGAATTTGAAAAGACAAGTTTTGTAATTATTCGAAACCAATAAACCTTTCTATTTAAATAAACTTGAAATTAATTCAGTTGTACATGTGAAAACATATTTGATTTCCTTTACATTTTCTCAGTTTAAAAAGTCATATATGTTGATCACGTTTCTTTAGACAATTGATTTAATGAGTTGACTGAACTTTGTACAGTACATTCATTCCACTCCTCATTTCAAGCCTTCATAACTTCAAGATAGAAAAACAAATGCTTATTAATTCTTAAGTGTTCTGTTCTAAATGAAACGTGTATTTTTATTCTAAGTTAATGGGAAAAGATTTGTTGATTCCTACAAGTGGCGTAACTTTTAAGAGCAAGAAACAGGAAGGCTGTATAAGGCCATTTCACTCTTGATCACTCCTTGACGAGGGGAGTCTAAACGGTTGTACCATTTTTTACTATCAAAACGTATTTATGTAATATGCATTAAACAAGTTTAAGTAAAAAAGCAATCCTAGCAGCATACTTCAATCCCAAAATCAGAGGAGAAAGTGAATTGTGCTGCTCATCAAACTACAACGTAACTGCATGGAATTAACAAGTCTCACCACTGACAAACACCTCTTCACCACCACCCAGACTGCCAAGACGATGCCGTTCCTCAGTTGAACCCTGAAGGAAAAAAGCACCACCATCCAGTATACTGTAACGCTCTTTTCACTGCCAAATGGAAAAAAAAACACACGACCCGCACAGCCAAATAGGATTTTTAGAACAATTAGGGCCTTCAACTTCCTAGGGGACATTTGATGAAAATATCCATGAACACTGGGCTAAGACACGGCTGAGTCATGCCAAAACAATGATGGTGATATGCAGGCATCAACAGGGTCAATATAAACAGGATTCCTCCCTGAATGTCATTAAACAGAGGATTGTAACAGCTCCAAAGGCAAACACAGGCACATTCAGTTGGGGATGGTGTGTATATGGCTGGTATTATTACATATTTAGCTGCAAACACAGAAATGGGCTTTATTTCCTAATACTGTATCAAACAACTTTAACAATGAGCGTACTGTAGCTCACAGGCAAAAAATCAAAAAGTTTAAGTGTTTCCCGAGGGCATAGAACACTGTAGAGAGGCTGTCAGTGACACAACCTCATGAAAATCTCAAAAATCTGAATTATATTAGTCTGTGGAAACAGCTGCAGCTATAAGTGACTTTTTGAATTGAGGAATTCATACTTCTGGAGAATGTATGAGCGCCAATGTGATGTCCTGTCCTCACAGATAGACTGAGACTGCACAGTACACAAGGTGGAAAAACACTATAGTGTGCTGGTTCATCAACAAAGGAAGTCCTCAAACTAAGTTTGCCACTCATGGTTCAGCTGGTGTCATGGTAATCAGTTTTGTATTCTGGTGAGTGAAATATGATGTATGAGCATCTGCTTTCCAAATGAGTTTACACTGGAGTCAGGGCCTGATATCTCTGGGCAAAGGTAATCATTTCTTGTTCTGTCTTTTAAGCTATGAGATGGAAGAAGGTGCAGCAGAGGTGGGAGAGAGCCAGATGGATATTACGCTGACTTTTGAGGAATGGAAGGCAAACAAAAGGGTAACGGGGGAGGAAAGCAAACTCAATCTTCCATTTCGGAGGGATTTTTTTTTTCTTTTATATCTGTCATGGCTTTCATGTGAAGTGTCCTAATGATGGGAGGATGGGAAACAGAGAGGTGAAGAACAGGCTCTCCAATGACATTTCTCTTTACACGTGTGGCATCACAGCACATGCCAGTCACAGAGCAACCATGCAGAAGATGAGCGATGGGTAAAAAGACAGGAAGAAAAGTGAAGTTTGTGGTACTGTCCTTCCACTTATCCTTCACAGTGAGGAAGTTTGTTTTTCAGCACTCATTCTGATCTTAAAGTTCTATATTTTATTTATATATTATGCATTCATCCACTGGAATTTCAAAACACTCAACTACAGACCACCACAGCTAAGCAGATGGTATGAAAGGCGGTGAGTTATGTAAGAAATTAAAGCATTTTGCTGATATTTTTCAAAATATTGATTACTTGCAAGGCTAACTTGGTAGCCAGCCTGTCGAGGCTAGCGCTACTCAGTCACAGCAGCCTCTGGAGCTCCTCTCTATTTTATCTCTGCTGTTCTGTTTACTTCCCCCTGGCATTTGGTTCCCCATTGCACACCATTTTGTTCAATAAAAAGTTATTGAAGAGGGAAAATAAAGCTCTCCAAGCAAACAAGCTCGCTAACAGTCAGTGTTAAAGTTCACCAAAGCTGAAGTCTGCTTGGAACATTCGTGCAGATTAATTTCACCTCCTCTGATCATGGTGATTCCACTGATTAAATTGCACTGTTTTAAATCCCGGTGTGCCCAGGTCTTCGGGGTGGTACGCATCTGTCCATGTAAGGTCATACAGTTCACAGAGCATGTCAGAGCAAAACCTAAGACATCATATAAGTGGACTTTCGAGGTAGAAATGATATGAAATACTATATATCTGGGGAAGGGTATGGATATAGTGCTGACAAGGTTTCAGGGCCCAGAAAGCCACGTCTTTTTAAAACTTTGGATGTTAAGACTCAGCAAGACTTTCAAAAGTTGGATGTCTGGTCAAACACTGTAACCAGGCAACAGGGGCCTTGGTAAGCGAGGTGACCAAGAACTAAGAGCCTCAGAGTTTTTGCAGAGATGAGAAAACCTTCCACAAAGACAAGCATCACTGCAGCAATCCATCAATCTGGCTTTTATTGTGCTGTGGCCAGACAGAAACAACGAAAGGAAAAAAAAGAAAAGCATACATGTGACATTCTGTCTGGAGCCTGCCAAATGACAAAAATGTTCTCTAGTGTGAGTAGAGAGGAACTGAACTCTGAGGCCTGAATGCAAGTTATATGTCTGGCTAATCTCTGTAGGTGAAACATGGTGGGGGGTAGTACGATTTTGTAGTGATGCTCCTCACTGTACATTTGTCAGGATTAAGGAAACAATGAACACAGTCAAATACAGTCCTCTATCAGGCCTTTTTCACTAATATGGAACCAGCCGCGTTCTGGTTCGCTCACCTAATTTTGAGCAGTTCTGATCATTTACACCAAAACTAATTGGAGGGTTTTCCTTGGAACTACAGTGCGTTCAAGAACCAGAGCTAATTTGGTGGAAAAGAATCTCATGAGAACTTTTCTGAAGCACATGTGACCTCAAGTCTGAACATACGGAACCTGAAAATCACAGCTGTCAGACACTCCCATTCCTCTCTGATAGAGCTTGAGCGGATCTGCAAGGAAGAAAGGGAGAAACTGCCCAAATTGAGGTATGCAAAGCTGGCAGCTACAGCCAAGAAGACTCATAGCTTTAACAGCTGAATATTTGACATTGGTGCTTTTCCAAATTCATAAATAAAGGGTTCAAAGAGATATGTTACTTATGTTAATAACTTTGCAAAAAAAAAAAAAGAAAAGACAAAAGGACAAGAACAGCATCAAAAATATTAAGGGAATCATCTGACAGTACTGTTGCAACCTCCAAAAGGAGTCTGTCACTGTCTCGTGCACAGTTCATATTTTATAGATGTTGTGGTGCTACATTTTTCAGCAAATACCCTGTGTGAGTTCTCTTGATACACAAAGGCCTCAGTCTTCACTTGACTGTTAAATATTGCATTGTGATGAACTGCCTCTCATCCACCGTGGTCAAGGGACCAGCCACGATTGTGGTTAACTTGTGAATTAATCTATTCTGTTGCCTTCGGGCATGAATGGAGATTCCAAGCGGGTGTGTGAAACGTACTCCGTATTTACAGTATTTTCTACCTCTGTTACGGGAGGTGCACATGCCAAGACAGGATTGGGTCCAAAAGCATTTTATTACATTTAAATCCAATATGGAATCTACTTATCAAATCTGAATCATGTCCTATATCGGATCGTTTTACGTTGGGTTTTCGTGTTTGATAACTGAATATTTAAGGCAATAGTTCAACATTTTTGGAAATATGCTTAATCTCTTGCCCAGAGTTAGAAGTCTTTGTCGGTTGCCTAGCAACCTCACTCTGAACAGGCAAAATAATCTTGCACATATCTCCCTGTAAAACAACCTGTGCAACCTGATATTTTAACACTTTGTTGAAGATGTAGCATTTTACATATTGAGCCTGAGAGGTGCTGGTTTTGTTTGGACGTTGTTATCTTAGGACAGAGCCTGGACAGCTGTTTTCACCTATTTCCAGTCTTCATGCTAAGCTAAGTAATGAGTTGTATGAACTTTCTCATTTAACTACATTTTTCAAAACTCAGAACTAACACTGTGTATATGGGGGAGGCCGGGGAGTGTTGTGTTAGCTATAACACTCAAGTTTTACTAATTAGAAGTGTTGCAATCAGATCATCATAATCATACACTCCCATTTCCTTTTTGAGCTCACAGAATAAGTGTCATGTTTCTGTGAGCAACACTGTGGATTTTATGGTGAGAAAGTAATTTTTAAAAATCAAGACTGTATTATAGAGACTGGTTTGCTTTACATAAGTAGCAATTTCTCTAGTTTAATTTCATGCTTTGCATTCATGCTACCTTCAAGCCCACATGCTAAAACAGTTAGCTATGTAATGGCTGCTTGGGGTGGGAATAGTTGCAACAGTTCATTAACATGATGAGAATGTCTGCATGTCTGTGTGCATGACACACTGTGCAAAGTCGAAGCAAAACGAAGTGTGGGTGAAGTGTGTGCATTGTCAGTTCTGGGCCTACAAAGCCCACACCCCAGGGGCTGCCATTTACATTTGCCACAACTGTGACAGTGATTGAACCGTGGGACACATGCACATTCAGGAATAAAGTCCACACACACACACTTGTCTGTTTTTTTTTGTTTGTTTGTTTGTTTTTTTTGTCATTTAAATTGTTCACTGTATTCATAACCGTTTATTTTTTATTCTTCAATGAAGTTCTTCATAAATTAGATAGTGTGGATCTTAAATCAGCAGAATTACTTTTCACTGTCCCATCTGTCTCCAGCTAGTGTTACAACTCACTCCAGTTGTGACCAAGGTTGTAACAACAGAACTGGGGTGGCTGTGGCTCAGTGGTAGAGCGGGTCGTCCCCCAATCGGAGGGTTGGTGGTTCGATTCCCGGCTCCTCTAGTCTACATGTCGAAGTGTCCTTGGGCAAGACACTGAACCCCGAACTGCTCCCGGTGCTGCGCCACCGGTGTATGACTGTGCGTGAATGCGTTCTGATGCACAGGTTGGGTCTTCTGTAGCAGAAGAAGCCACCTGTCATTAGTGTGTGAAAGTGTGTGTGAATGGGGTAGATGTGACCTGTAGTTGTCAAAGCGCTTTGAGTGGTCTACAAGACTAGAAAAGCGCTATATAAATACAGTCCATTTACCATTTAACTGTGTTTGACATTAACTCACAGAATCTGTAATTGTGTTGTAGAACTCCAACAGAGTTTTATTTGTAGTTGAGAAACAAATAGATCACATGTATCAAAGTTTCAAAGAGAAATGATCTAGCAACAACCTCTGAGTTACTCATGCTCAAACTACCATCGCTACCATCCTTGGTCTCCCCGTTTATTATTTGGATATTTAGCTGACGGTTTTAATCCTGTTTTGTCTTTTTTTTATGGTAAGTGCTTCAGTAGTTGGGATTTTATGGCATCTAATAAACTCTTGTGGAAGAAACAGTCTACAGCTCTGCATACTGCAAAAAAGCAACAGACCTTTTCCTTTCATCAAAACCTTTCATTCTAATTTGTACCCAAAAATCCACACAACCCTCTTCAGCTGAATTACTCTCGTTCTTATTGTGCTGTGATAGTGATTTCATGCTCAATGAAGTCAGCAGTAGTTTCATTTACAGTAGTCGACTGGCTGTTGAAATTCATTTTATTGAGGTAAATATTAATCAAAATCAAATCAAAATATTACATTATTTAATCAAATGCAACAATAGTGTTATTATAGGCTGCTACTACTATATTACAGTGTTGTGTCCTTCACTGATGGAATGGGCTTTGGATGAGGTGAGTTATGGTCTGAATCTTCTCTGCCAAGTTAATCCCTTTCCATACACGGGGATGAGAGGATAGTCAGGATGGTAACATTTTAATTTGGAGATGGTACAGCAGAAACATTGTTTTAATGTTTTCAGAGCTTTACAGGAAAATCTTCCTCTAAGCTTCGGCCACACAACAAAGCTATTCCTTTGATTTTGAATCACAGTAAAAGCCTTCTTCCTGTACACACAGGACACAGAAGACGATTAAAATTTTTCGTGCTGACCTAACATGTCACCCACTCACTTTATTTAAGGAACCTGGCACAACCCTAGGGGTCTGTCAAGGCCATAGTTCAATTATTATTTGCATCTGAGGTTTTGGCATTACAAGCCCAAAGATGTATGTTTGCAACGATTTGATTAATGCCCTGTGTGTGTCACATTGACACACCAGACATGACCTTAGAGAACTAATGACTGATGCACATCTCCTAGCCTCTATACATATTTTAAACACAGTTATTGCTTCTTATGACTTTCTCCGATGGCTGTCTCCTTACCCGACCTTTTATAACTAGGTCAACACCTGACTGTGAAGCATGGGTACGTCGAGGCCCACATGTTGCCCCTACCCATCAGCCCCAGACGTCCAATATAATCCCCCCACCTTTGATCATGATTTCCTCCTAATCCGGTTGAAAGTGTTAGGTGAAGACAGCCAGAGGCAATATGTCTGCTCAAGGTAGGATACCCACTTCCTCTTGTGGAGAAGCGGTGTTAATTACCTCGGCTCGTACACTGAAACTAACCTGAGTGACCAAAGTGAAAGTTAAATCTCTGATTGGATGAATCAGCAGCACAGACTTGTTGAGTTCTTATTGATCTTATTGAGCCGGGAGACACAGCTGGAGAGGCGGTGGACGCTCGAGCTGCATCCTTTCTATTCAAACTTCATTATGACTGATTAAAGTGACTTTGCGACGCCGCATCATCTGGTCACATCAGATGAGTGGATTAGCAGAAGGGAGGGATTTTTTTTCTTTTTTTTTTTTACTCCTCTGAGTTTTACATAGACTGTGCTTTTAATCCTCACATCATAGATTTTGCATGCAGAGAGAGAGAGAGAGACAGAGAGAGAGAGAGACACACACATCCCATAACCAAAATCACCTGCCACCACCCGTTAAGATGTGACCTTGTGTTCTCTGCTGGTTAAGCTGATAAAAGAAAATGGACATTGACAATGACATTAGAAGTCATTTTAAAATACCAGCATTAATAGATGTCATTGACATGTACTTCCAGGACAATGTGACAAGATAGTAGGTTTAGATAATGGACAGATGGAAAGACAGTTTCTGAATTTCCTATGTTAGAGATTCAAACTCAAGTATATTCTGTTTTAAACAACAGTTAGTTCCGATCAAGTAATTTGACTGGACAAGAGGCATTCCATGACTAAACGGTAGAGACAGGACAAAAAGGACACACCTTGTACAGTAATGGTTCAGGGCTTTTGACTGTGAGACTGCAGTCACACACTCACAAAGTGTACAGAATACAATACAAGAACAGCCGTTTTAACAGCTATTAATCAGAGAAAATAACCGCACTGACGAGCTGGTTATACACGGCTTATACAGATCAATTATACGACCAATTCCTGAACAGATCTCACAATCAGCTGATGGATTTATTAATAGTTTAGCTTTTGAAATTATGCTAAAATCTAATATCTGCTATCACAAAATCCTGTGGTTTGTTTTGTTTGGGTCTGCTTAAGCAGACCAAGACCCCCCTTTTCAAGCAGTCTCGCAAACTGAAGCTGTTTATGGATCCATTCCTGACAACTGTAACATGCAGACCTACGCAAAGTAGTTGGAAAGCTAATGAAGGAAAATGTTTGTGGTGCTTTGCAACAGTTTGGTCTCAGGCCCGTTGCAGAACTATTTGTGTTGACAGAGCCAAATAAATAATTAAATAAACAAATACATCATAATTTGTTATTGCTTATTACTGTTAACTAATAAATGGCGCTTGTAAAATTGTTGCATAAAAATGTCTGTGATTATTTTTGACACTTCTCCTGCAGCCTCCCGCCGACAATCCAATCATATCCGTGCTGACACTCCATCTTCAGCAATTTAGTTTCTCCCCTAACTTGTGTTTCTTTTCCTGCTGGTTCTAGTCCAGTCGTTCCCAAACCTTTTCTTTGCACGTCCCACTTGTCGTTTATGAAGTATGTGTGTGAGTTGCTGTCGACCCACCCTTCCTCTCTAACTCCCTGCTGCTGCCTCTCTCTGCTGCTGCGTTTTATGATTCCATGCTGACAACAGAGCCCATATTAATCAAACATCTTAGACAGAGATCATCCTGATATCGGATTCTCAGACTGACTCATATTTGGTAAATCTTTTAGGTTTAAGGGCAAAAACTTTTTGTTATAAGTGTATAACTGTATAAAACTACCCAGTTTCTGTCTTGTATACTATAATCTTTTAGCCTGCATCCTATACTGCTCATCTCTGATCACCAGACAGACCAAGATCAGCTCTAACTCACAACTGTCTCCCAGATGAAAGTTTTAGACAATTTAGAACAGCTGCTGGCTCTATGTCTTAAACACCCATCTGTCCACAAAACCTCATATAGCAGTCAGAACTGCTGACGCTGCACATGTTGTTGGTCTTTTGAATTCTGCACAGAACTGTAGAAGGTGCTTTGCCACTTCACAGGCCTTCAATTTGTCCAATTATTGGTAATTTTAACAGGCTTCTTAGTCTCCATGTACAGTATGGCAGCATTCAGTTCACCCATCTCACAACATGGTTGCTCTTAACTGGTTTAATTTGCTGCAGGGTTACTCAGTATTCTAGGAATGATGGCTATTGTGTCAAAGATAATAGATGCTGAAACAATTTGTATGCGTGTACCTTAGATGTAAACATTAAACTGGACAGATTGAGGCCGAAGCTTAAAAAAATATTGATCTGTAAAACCTTTAGAGAGTAGAGTGAATTTCACACTGAACTTTATAAATCAGAATATGTTCACATCCTGAGTGCAATTCTTTAAACTCTTTCTTGCTCTAAAGCGTTGGGGCAGACATCACTACAATCAAAAGTGGGAGGAAAGGAGTGAATGATACTGGGAAAATGTCAGAGTTACTTACATCAGTTACTATTATATTGATTTAAAAAAGAACAGTGCTTTAAATTTCTTGGCCAAATTAAATTACCTTAAATCATTTAGTTTGTTTTACTGAATTGCTTTGGAAACAGTTGCCTTTAGACTCTTGTGGCTTTCAAATGCAATATCTTTCTCCACCACACTGCTAATTTGTATTTGCACTACACCTGATGACATAAGTTTTGTCCAGCATTTGACTTTTATTAAAGCTATAACATGTAACATTTCCACATTAAAATGCCTAAAAAAATGCTAGACATACATATGTTATGTTTTGTGGAATTGTAGACTTATCCTGTGAAAACACGGGATACATTGGATACGTCAGAGAGTGAGGAAGGAAATCTGTGCACGAGTAACGTACCGGGAAAACTTCAAGATTACCTCATCCATGAACATGATTTCTGACGGAATAATGTTAGATTTTCATCAGCTATGTGGGGTAACAACTCCCATGATCCCACACCACTTCGCAACATTAGTAAACTATATTTTTTGTTATTGTTTTAATGTGAGCGCGACCCCTAGTGGGAGACTTTATATATTGTGTGTGTTAAAATTGGTCCTTTCACATTGATTACCACAGACATAAAATATGTTAGTCTAGAGCTGCAATTAATTAATTAGTTGTCATCTATTAAATTAATCGGCAACTATTTCGATAATCAATTAATGAAAATTTAACAAAAGTCTAAATTCTCAGTTTCCAGCTTTTTAAATGCGAATATTTTCTGGTTCCTTTACTCCTCCATTACAGTAAACTGAATATCTCTGGGTTGTAAACAGAGCAAACATTTGATGACATCACCTTAGGCTTTGGGAAAGACCCTCTCACCTTTTTTTTTTTTTAACATTTTTTGGAAC
>JAJHUR010138277.1:0-19243 GCA_027495735.1 Lutjanus campechanus
CACCACCACCTCCTGCCTGCTCGTCTCTCTTTCTCTTTCCCCCGCTCTCAGACTCTCTCCTCTTTCTTTCCCTCACTGCTCCACCCACCTGTGGCAGAGAGAAACCACTTCCTGGAGCGGTGGCAGGGCTCCAGTGACAGCGACTCTTTATCACAGGGAAGAGCGAGACAGAATGACAAGAGACAGAGAAAGAAAAGAGGCCTCAGGCCACAGGGGTGGAGCTGAGACAGACAGAGGGCCGGGCCGGCTGAGCTGAGTAAGCAGTTAACACAGAACACAAACACTTGCCGACTTCCTCCTCAAACTGTCAATCATCTGATCTTTTACTTTCTCAGAACTTCATCTATAAGTTTTACTGCTCTTTTCTTTAATTCTTCTCTTCTTTGGACTGTATTTTGCACGGTGCAAGTTCAAACTCACAATGCATCAAAAGACTGAGCACACATTTGACTGATGCAGCCTTAAGAAAAGGTGAACACCAAGAGTCAACAAACCTCCTTTGTATGTCTGAGTCAAACCATTCACACTCGCTCTGATGTTGTTTTAGTCTAATGTGAATATACAGAGCCCTCTATTTGTAGGAGAGAGTATTTCTGATCATAGTTTGTCTCAAATTAGAAACATTTTGAGACAATTTACATGATATTTGTGCCTTTGAAATAGCAAATCATGTTCTAAAAATAATTTGGTCCCTCCCTTCTGTGTTATGTAGCGCAGCAAGATAACTAAGTTCAATTAGTGTGGCTGTATGAGTCAGTGTATTATGGCGGTCAACACAACCCCAGTTTGGAGAAGCAGCAGAAGCACCACTGCAGGAAGCTAAGCAATATCCTGACAGTTAACAGGGTCAGCAGCAAAATAATTTTAGCCAACTTTAAAACAAAAAGTTGTGTACGCTAAATTTAGAACATTTTCACCACTTCGCCTTGCTGTCAGACAGCAGGAGTTGCTGGTCTCCTGCTGCTACGATCTCTTAGTTTGTTTGTTATTGTGTGACTTCAGTGAATCCGAACTAACCTTTTAAAACACTAAAGTCACAAAATAATGCAAAGCAACTACCAGATCAAGGCAGCGGTAGACCAGCGACTCCCATATTCTGCGAGGTAAAATATGTGACGCAACTTCAAGCTTCCCATCAGAAAATGCTGTCTGATGACAAAGTAAAACAGTGAAAATATTCTAAATATAGTTTACACACTTTAAATGGCTGAGATGTGTTTTGCAGCTGCTTCCCCACACTGGAGGCGAGCTGACAGGGATGTAACAATATACTGTATTGATTATTATGATGTCACAATAAAAAATGTTAATGTCAATATTGTACTGGACTCTTGATATCTGTGACATTTATGAAATTATATTACTGTTATTATTGTTCTAAAAGGACTGTTACTGACCGCTGCACTGTTTCTGTTTTACAGCTCTACATACATGAGTCACACATTCATTGCCAAAGACAGCTCATGCCATTTTTTTTTTGCACATGCTGAAGTCATAGCTGCTACTTTTATTCTTTTTTTTCCTTTTTGATAAATATCATATCATGGACTTTTTATTGTGGCTTACACATTCCTTGTGTTTTTGGCATCATTACATCCTCATAAGTACCAAGTACCTCAGACAACCCTGCTTCAAAACACCTGAACTATCCCTTTAAATTCAAAGAGGTCAGTGCATGTATGTAAGGGGGATGAGCTGATATTCAAAGGCACAAATGATTAATTTAAATTAAGAGTACAAATTACTGAATTGAAGCAACAAAATACATCTTTCAAAAGTTCCCAATTTTCAGAAAAAAAAACCTTTAAAAATGTGCCCCTCCTGATAGTTTGAGGACTCTGTATTCATATAAAGTCACAAATGCAAATGTAAAATGTGCTGAAGATGCATTAAAGGTAAATGCAGGGGAAACAAATACAGCATTCACCAGGGTTGAGTGTCAGTCAACTCAAAAACCTTTGCATCAAACTGCATGAATGTATTATACGTCAAACATAAAATCAACCAACAGCTGGATGGTTATCTTGTAACTGAACATCAGTTTGGTCAACGTAGTCCATCAGTGAGTTATTTATGAGCAACCAGACCCCAACTCTGCATCCACTCCTGCACAGTTAAGAGGGTTAGGAGGAGGACGGTGCTTTTGTTTGTGTCTCATGCCGGAACAACGGCGGTGAGTGTGACTTTTTTAAATGTATTTTTTGCTTAAATAAATGTCTCCACTGACTACATACCCCTGTCTGCGTCACTGCTTTCTGATCTTACGGCTGTGAAGTCTTTAAGTTGCTCACTATGTTTATACGAGTCCTTTGTGAGTGTGTTTTGTCGACCTGTGAGAAGTCTGCAGGTGTGTGCGTGCTCGGTGTATATACTGTGTATGTCTTCGGCCCCTCGGGGTCATCCCCCCTCCATGCAAGCCCCCTCTGTCCCTTCATGAGCTCCTGACACAGAGAAAGAGAGACGGAGGAGTCGATCACTGACGTGGGTTTATTTATATTTGTGTTCTTGTTTGGATATGTAGACAGAATGGAAAGACAAAAAGTGGAACAAGGTACAAGTACAGCACATGCCATGTAATTTAAGACATCTCAGTGCTGCTGCTTCCAGGTGAAAACCCTGTATCTCCCAAAACGGTGTTGTTACGTTCTCAAACTGATTGATTGATTGCTTAAATTATAAATTAGCCTTAAAAAGTCTTGCACAAGCGCAAGTAACGTAATTTTATGGTTATTTCAGGTCAATTCTTCTAATTACACTACACTAAAATACAACTAAATTTGGAGTTGTGTGGTTTTCACCTGCCAACAGCAGTGTGTTAATCAGTAATCATGTCAAACCAGTGCATTTTCATGGCCAACAGTCATCTTGGAAAATTTTCTGAAGTACAAAAGCTGCTGATTCATAACAAAGCGGGAATCTTTCTCCAGACTCTCCCCTGCTGCCAGGCAGTGACTGAGCAATTAAAATTCAAGTATTAATTACTCAGTTAATCAATCAACCCTGTACAAACACCAATTAATTATCATGTTTAGCTTATGGAAATACAAATGGCAGATGCATATGAGCAAGCAAACAAGGGTTTATTGTAACAGATATACTCTGATAGTAAATCAAAAAGTTGGACTATTTTAAATCACCATTCCCTATATGATACATTATAAAACATGGTTCACAAAATATGTCTATTAGTACACTTTGTTTCTGCCTTTTATAAAAACATATTAACCCATTAATAATCATTAAGGTCCATGCAAAAGCTTGATACAGACTGTTAAAAACCATCCACCCCACATGCTAAATACTGAATCAGTCTGCTTTCAGTTGTTTGGTAAAATAATCACCATCACCCTGCCGACCACTTCTCACACAGTTGCAAATAAATGTGCTGCGTCATCCTGAGTCACATCTCAGTGGCGACCACGTGTCAATAAGTTGGCAGAATTACTCTGAGGATGGGCGAGCTCAGGAGTCCTTCATGTAACCACACATAAACGGTGGAAAAAGTCCATCTTTGGCACACGTCTGATTTGATCGAATCACTCGGTCCTGTCCCCTATTTTATTTGTCATGATGCAGAAACACTGATAAAGGATTCAAATTTCAAATGTAAACAAAACATCCACAGCTCTGAACTGTTGGAAGCCAATATTCTGGAATTCTCTGCCATGTAAATGCACTGAGGGTTCAAAGACATTTCTAGAAGAACCTGCTGGACTATTTCAGGCGCTCTAGTTCAAGGTTCAGTTCAAGAAGAAGGTAAAAGTTCTGAGTTTGGTTGTAGAAACAAAATGGTTCTAGAAAAAGTCAAAAGCAAGTTTCAGGGCTTGTTCTACGAGACTGTAGAGGAAGACTAGAAGTTAAAGGCTGGATTCTAGAGAAGACTTGATGTTCTAAGGTTGGATCTACAAGATGTTGTGAGATCTAACAGGTTCTAGAGCAAACTGATGTTCTAGGTTTAGTTCTAGAAGATGTGAGGAGTTCTGAGGTTTGGTTGTAACTGGACTCTACAACACATATGGAGCTCTAAGACTTAGACTTTGGTCTAGAAGTTTTTGTAACTTCCTGGGCTTGTTCTAAAAAACTGGGCTTGATTTTAGAGGACAGATGGAGGTCCAAGTGATTTAGAGCTCTAGATCTGAGTGTAGAAGAAGGGGTTATAGATTTTGGTCTAGAAGAATTTGGGAGTTCCTGGGTGTGTTCTAGAAAAGTCTAGAGGAAGCCTTAAAATCTCAGCTTTATTCTCAGAGTCCAAAGTTCAACACTCAAGAAAAAACAGGAGCTCTAGAGGAAGTCTTGTTTCTAGAAGACGTTGGTGTTCTATGGTTGAATCTAGAGGAATTTGGGAGATCTAGAATAAACTAAAGAAATTGGTGTTCTTAGTTTGGCTTCAGCATAAGTTATGGGTTCTGAGATTCTGTGGTCAAAATATTCACGTCAGTGGCTTTGGTTTGATTGTAGAAGAAGTCAGGACTTTTAAGCTCTAGAAGAAGTTTTGCATTTGTTTGTTCTAGAAAAGCAGGAAGTTCCGAGCCTTCCTTGTCGTGATTCTAGAGGAATTATAAGTTTGGATCTAGACTATAAACACTGGTGATCTAGGCTTGGTTCTAGGAGGAATGGCAGGTCTCATTTAGACTCTAAAACACTACAGTAAGTTCTAGAAGAGGTTGGGAGCTCTAGAAGTGGATAGGCTAAATGATTCTAGGAGAAGCAGTAGAATCTGAGCTTGCTTCAAAGGGAGGCTTTCTGCTCTAGAAGAAGCTGCAGGTTCAGTGCTTAGATCAGGAAGAAATGAGAAGTTCTAGTCAAACAAGTTCTAGATCTAGGAGACTACGCATTTCTGCTGGGCTCCAGAGTCGGGTTTGGAGATTTTTACGGTGGAGGCTGTGTTTACCATGCTCTCAGGCAGTGTCTGAGTTCTGACTGTGCCCAGCGGTTTTGATAAAGCTTCAGATGAACTTGCTCCTGTGGTGTCAGTGGGGACCTCAACATCCTGAAGAAACATGAGCAGGGTTAGAAGATCAGTCAGGTCAGTCAGTTAAAATACACTGAACATTTAGTCAACAGGGTCACCACAAGAGATAAGGAATCACACAGTTACTCATACACTCTGTTATGGAATTACATTACATACTGTTATCATTCATCTTTTTGTTACGTTATCTTGTATAACCTGCTGTATTGTAAGACAGATTCAACGGCTCCTATTGGCCGGTTAAAACCAACAATGCCTATTTTCCATAGAGGTGTTCAAGCCTGATTTTTTTTCCTTCCGATGCCTCAACTTTTCTTATCTACCCATACAGAGAACTGATCTGACACCAGTGTGTAAAAAAATGCCTCGGTCAGGTTAAATGGGACCAGTTCATGGATCAGAGCAGCCACACGTCACTTCCCTCAACCACGCCGCATTTTGGGTGAAAACAAGCACCAAAACCCAGCACCGAATAGAGAAGACTGGTGTCATTTTCATGCATGTTACTGTTGGCAATGTAATTAGTTTCCAGTAATGTTTCAGTGGTCAGACAACTGAAACAGAAAAATAGTCTTATAAAGTGACAGATGTCAGAAATATATGACCTGCAGATATAATAAGGTGCTTGTATAAGTCAGGATGTACCACCTCTGACCGCTCAGTTGAGAAGTTGTTGCACTTTGATCGTTGATCAGCAAAGACAGCTCCATTGTTCACCTGACTGGCCACAGTATTTAGGCTCCTAATAGCTCAACAGTGATGCGGTTTTCTTAATGTATGCGTTTAAACTGGCAAAGACGTACTAACATACTCAGTGATATCCGATCCAGCATTTTAGGCTGCATCACAGGCATTTCTGACATGGATATCTGTATCGGAACAACCATAATTTTCTGACTTTCTGACCCTGTCTGTGGCACTCAGCCCCCAAGTCATTTATTCCTAATAAACACATAAATCTGCATCCAAAGATATAGTATATATTCTCATTTTTCTAAAAAAGGCAAAATAATTAAAAAAAAAGCTGGACAATGTAGTTTATTGCAAACGAACGGTAACAAATAGTACAAGTAAATAGTGCAGGTAAACTAAATATAAGTTTAGCAAATATAGGTTTGATTTGTTAAGTACGTACGACAGCGTATGCAGCATTTAGTGAAACTTTCGGGTGTGCGTTCATGGTAACGTGTGCAACAGTGCGGCTCAGTTTTTAACTGCTTTTGGACAACAGTGGAGTAAAGACATATCAGGCTTTAAATATACAGACAATACTTGTTAGTAGGATCAATTCATTGTTGGTTTTGTTTTTTTGAATTGATTTCACCAGACTTACATTCTTTTAAAAAAGTTTAGATTTAATATTTTCAATAGGAACCAATGATGATGTTTGACAGTGTTGACAGTTAACGTACCTGTTTCTCTTCTCCAGTCGGTTCAGTGCTTCGTCCAGTGGCGGCTTCGGTCTCTTCTGGGTCAAGAACCAAAGGTCCCTAACACAAACAGTGACAAAAATTAAATGAAGTCTATATACACAACCAAACCAAAATGTTAAAATTCTGAAAGAGAGAACACTGTTGGTAACCTTTCATGCGTTACCAACCTACAGAATTCAGTCATCTGTGGTGCTGTCACACAAGTTACAAACACTGTTCAATACTGCCCTCTAGAGGAAGAACAAAATCCAGAAACAGGGGTGCAGAAAACATGGAATTGGAAAAGCCAGTAACTGAAGAGACGCATTAGGATCAGGGAAGGGTTAGAAGCAACAAGAGGCTGATATGATAAGTACGGAGGTGGTAGTAGAGGTGAGGAACTCTTTGGCAGCAGTGATGTGGAGGGCAGAGTGACCCAGGTCAAAAAAGGTCAGATCTCAGTCATATAGTTAAATCAGATCATTGGGATTTTGCCACTGGAATCATTCATATAGTCTGAGGTATTTTAACAATCTAAAAGAATCTTTTCCTGTAATTTGTCCTAAATCTGGTTATTGCAGGCGGTGTGGTAAATACCTCCCACCTGACGTTGGGTCACAAAGAGCTCCGAGGGGAAAAGAGGTGAGTGAAAGGATGGTAGAATGGAGACAAAAAAAAATGGATTAAAGGTTTTTCCAAAGCAGCTTTCGATCTTTGTTACCTCTGGAGAAGAGCCCAGGAAAGCATCCCAGAGCCACCAAAAAACACCTCCTCCACCTTCTTCCACTCTCTGCTCCTCATTCCCTTTTTTCTCTCTGGCTTCTTCAGCCTGGAGCACGCCTTGATGCTCCCGCTGCTGACACGGAAACACGCTCATGTGCAGAGTCACACGGGGGGGTTGGCAAAAGTGCATCTGGGACACTGAGCTGCAAGCTGTTGCTGCCAATGACTGTCATTGTTTACTTCTTCACTAAAACTAACTATTAAGTTCTGCATGTTTTCTAATCTTCATAACCCCTGAAAGATTGTTACGTTTGTTAATGAAATTTGGTGAAAAGCTAGCCGATGGACCAAGGAAAAAGTAACTAATATAAGTTTTTAAATGAAGATCAGGGAATTATTTTAAAAGATTTATTAAAGGTGCAATATGTAAGAACTGGCCACCTGTCCAATTCACAATCCAGACAAATAGGGGGCAGCATAAAACTAGAGTAACAGCTAACTGTAGCTGCTGTTGCCTAGTTAGCTCAGTTAGCCACGCAGCTAGAGGCTGTATTAGCTGACTGGAGTGTACCCACACTGGGAGCTCAGAGCACTGGAGAGACTTGGTCTTTACACCGCGAGCACAGGAGCTTTGGGCCGCCCAGAGGAGGAGGTTTTCAGGCCAGATGGAGAATGCTGGCAGAGAGCGGCGCCAGAACTGGAGCTGGGCGAGCAGGAAACTGAACCGGACTCAGCAGCCTCCCAGTGAACACAGCTGAACAACAACTGGACCGAACACAAACTCTGCAACTGACAAAGGCCAGTTTGACATCGGGAAACACAGTACTGAGGTAATTTGCAGACCAGGACTCTAACTCCGGGGATGATGAAGACATGGTAGGTGGGGATGGGAGGGGCATGAAGCGGGAGAGGAGTGGGAGGGAGGTTGGATATCAGCACCTTCGCCTCTTGGAGGTAGAAAGTGGTGTTGGGAGACAGGACGGGTCAGGGCTAGCTGGTTAGCATGCTAACTTCAGTAGATAACGTCTTTGACATAAAATAACAATTTTAGTGAGTTTTTTTTTTTTTTTTTAGAGAGACTTACATATTGCACCAATCTCTCATGAACTGCACTGTCTTTAATGAAAAAACACATGCAGCCAATCCACTCCCTGAGAGTGTTAATTTAGGAAAACTTAGCTATGATCCATCCAGCAAATTAATATTAAAACTCAACATGATTTTATTGCAAAAAGATTACATCAAATAAAAATCTTTAAATATGTTGCATATAGTTTTATGAGAATTTGTCTCAAAAAATGTGAGTAGAAAAAGATCAGTTGTTTAAACAAAGATTTCCAGGCCACATGATGAGTGCAGCTGGAGACGTGAACATGAAGGCCAGTTTTTGGTGGATGTGAAAATGTCTTTCTGCTAATGAGTGCACAGCAAACTTTAGCTCGATGTCCCACTATCTGCACTTTTAACAATATGTACTGAACTCATAGTAATTTCCAACATAAACATTTAGTAGTTTTAAGCATGCAGGGAAAAAACACATTTGCAATATGTTAAATAACTTTTGTTAAAAACACGTGGGGACGAGTAGGCAGGCATATGTTAGTACCAATAATGTCACACTTTCTTCCATAAACCATACAAGAGTCACCTCACCAGTATTTGATATTCAAAACACAAGTTTTATCATCCAGTGATGTTAATTTCATGTAAATTACAGTGAGAACAAACATGCTTTGGTGGCACACCACTGAAGATCGTACACATGTGAAGATACAGTGTTCATTAGTTTGGTTGTTTCAGTGTTCACACCAGCAGGATGGCTCTCTGGCCTTCTTACCTGAGCGCTGTCAGGTGTCCAGGACTTCCTCTGTTCAGGCGATGCCTGCCCCACAGTCAGCAGCTTGGCTCCGGACTTCTTCAATACATCGGCTTCAACATGGGCAATTCTGATTTGGCCCGGCTCCGTGTCATCCTTCTAAGAGACAGCACAAAGCTTTTGTAAAATCGATGATTTCTGATGATTTTGGGGCAATATAGAATTTAAAGATATGTAACCAAAAGCATGAGTCAAACCACTAAGTGAAAAACAATGTAGAAAACACGATGGAAACAAGAAATTTTAGTTAATTTCATGTATTAATGTGAGGAAGGTTACATCAGATCTGTGTGGAAATACATGGATGTAAATTAAGGAGTTTTTTTTTTTCAAATTTTACTGTTTCCATCAACCTTTTCTAAAAGTTAAAATAAAATAATTCAAAGTTCAAGCTGTGAACCAAACCCACCTCAGCCTCCACTGAAGTGGATTTTAGGAGTTGAGGCTGGGAGGTCGTCTGCTGCGCCGACGGAGCTTTGGCTTGGACCGGAGTCGGAGGCTGCTGAATGAAGAGAGCAGGGACCTTCTACAAAGACAGAAAAGCAAAGGGTTCAGTGAAGGCCTTTTCCACTTTAACTATCTGCCCAACTGACAGACTGTTTGACTGACTGACCTTCTCCAGTTCCAGCAGCAGAGACTGGAGCTGGTCCACTATAGAAAAGACAGTCAGAGTCTCTTCAGCCTTTTCTGGAAGACAAAGGCCTGGTTTACACTTCTGGATCTCCGCTACGGTCCTCCTCATGGACTGGATCCTCTTCTCAACGGCCTGTGCATACAAGGTTAAAGTTTGAGCCATAAAAGCATAGACTGACAATCGCTTGATCAGTTTCACTTGTGATTTTAGACTTTTCTTAAACAGACAATGACACCATGTTGATATCAAATGAAAACCACTGATGAAAAGATGCCTTGTTTCTTCCACCGCCACATCTCACCTTGAGGCTTTCTTCTCTGGGGCTGGGGAAAGACTCCGGAGAAGATAATAAGGTCTTGACTTCAGCCATATCATCCTCCATCCGCCTGACTTCAGTCTCAATGGCTTCCACCTCCTGCACAGCAACACATCAATCAACAAACAACTATGTGTGAAACAGAAGTAAGTACACGAGTGAAGCAACAAGCAACAGTGAAGAGAGAAACATCTGCTGAAGATGTCAAAGACAGAAGACTCACAGCAGCAGCGTGCTCCAGTTGAGACAGAGGAGCAGTGAAACTGTCTTGAACGTCGGCCACTTGGCGATCGGCTTCTACCAGTTGTTCCTGGAGAGTCGTGATGTCACAAACCTGCGACATTTCCTTCAGGACTGAGCTGAAGTCCTGCAGAGTCGTTCGGATCTGCACCGAGTCGTTCAACACCGTCTGCGACGCAAGAACAGACAGCAAACATTTCTGACTAAAGTGCTGATATTCAGTTTCAGATCTACTAGACTGAATGACACATAGTAAAGTGAAGCTCTGCATAAAGGCAGTGGAGTGTAGAAAAGACAGACCACAGTTGAGTGTACCAACCTGCAGAGCTTGAACATGGCTGCTCAAACATTTAGAGGTGGTGTAGGTGCAGGGGGCAGCGAGCCACGTCTGAGCCTCCGCCCTCCAGCTTTTAGAGCTGTTGATCATCTCCTGATGCTCCTGAAGCCACGTATGAATCTGACCAGAAACACAAACAACACTTGGATTAAAAAATAATGCTAATTTTGTTAACGAAAAATAACACAAAATGTGCTTTTGAACGACATTCTCCATGACTACGACAAGATGATGATCAAACAAACACCAACTGTGACAACATTAACATGAAATATTGTTAATGAAAATAGACTAAAATATAATTTAAAAAATAAAAACTTAACCCTATTTTCACTGACAAAAAAGAGGAGACAAAATATCACAGAAAGTCTTTTTCAATGCAGCGGTTTTGTGTCCTGTGCTTCGCGAGTGTGTGCACCACAGCACAGACAGGAAGCAAGTTAATATTTGGTCCAATTTTCTTTACAATGAGGCTGAGAAAAAAACAAAAAAAACCCCAAAACAAATGCATTGCTGTGTTAAAAGGAAAACAATGTAGCCATGAAATAGCTGGTAAGAAAATCACAAACCTTAAGAGACACCATAAAGAAACTGAGGTAGGTTACGTAACGTAATGTTACTCTCACCCGAAACATTATCATCCGACCTGTATGTTTCATCAGCTACTGAGAAAAGATTATTGGATTTGGCGAGAATACATTGATTGAAATGTCCAATATAATCTGAAGACTAAAATTTCAACAGTTTTTATTGACTAAGAAAAGACTAAAATGTCCTGACTTTTCATCGACTAAAACTAAAAAAACAGGATGAGGTGAACTAAAATATGATTTAAAAAAACTAACTAGGACAATCACCACAGGATTTAATAATATAAAAATAAAAACAGCTGATAAAATAATATTAGAAACTGTGATCAAGACACCGAACCAACTGTGTGAACACTGTTTCTAACTATTATAAACACTTAGAGGGTTTCTTGAATTAAGGACATTATCAAAGTCTGAATGGCAGCACAAGATAGATACACAATAACCTGTAATCTGAAATAGCGCCTTTCAAGGCTGTCAGAAATTACAAATCACAGCACATAAATTAAACAATAAACTGAACTTGTTGCAGTGCATGTGAAGGCGGCATTATGACTGTTTCCTAACACTGTTAAATCGCCTGTTAACGAGTTTTATGTGAGTGATACATAACATCAGGTGTTTGCCAATGATTACTGAAAACAAACAGCATAAACATCAATTAAATACTTAGTTGTGCACTGCTTCGTTTAAAAACTGTAACACCAACAAAGAAACTTATCATTACACACAATTAGTTGTTTCATGCCAAACAAGTCTGGAGACATAGCTTGTAATTACGACTCATAAATCATAAGTAGAGAATCAGAGACAGGTAACATTAAACAGTGGCAGTTTCAGGTGTGAAAAAGAAGAAGTGAAGTGATTCTGACCTTGCTGATGAGGGTGGTCCTCTGCTCCGCCTGTTTGGCCAGCTGGGAGTGAAGCTGCTGGACCTCCACGAGTCTCTCAGTGAGGTTCAGGGCCTCCTCCGGCTTCTCCAAGTCCTGCATGTCCACCTCCAGCGCAGCCAGACACGAGTGCCACACGTCCAGCTCGTCCCATACACGCTAAACACAGACACACAATCATATGAAATGTTTTACTCATGATTTGTTCAGTCATGGCATTGTATATAACTTTAAAATGACAAAACAATGACAGTTCACACATTACTCTGACTTTTAAGCTTTTAAAACAACATTTACTTTCACTGGTTTTATGAATAAGCTTAAATGTAGTCCACATAAGCCTGAACAACCAATCAATTATTCAAGGTTTTAAACACAGACAAACTGCATTGGGAGGGGATTATAGTACTTAAACTAGTATGACTGAATACTGATATTAATAATAGATTTTACAGAACGAGGTCTGTGGTGAAAACAATCTTATTTGATATTTCTTTTTACTCAAGTTCTGGACAAAGTCCCAAGTACACTAACAAACAAAATGAGGAAATCTTTACTGGCCTTATAAAAGATACCAGGAATTAGTTAAAATTCCCATGGCCTTCCAAATGAATCAATGCAGAAATAACAGAACATAGCTTTTGATGATTCAAATGGTGATATTATGAGACGGAAGCAAAGCAAAGTTTGACTCTATCACTCATTATCTGCTTGATTTTTACATATATTCTGTTATATTGAAGAAGACAGATTTCAGAGTAGTAAAAATCACTTTTGTGTCATTACTCACCTTCTGAGTGTACTTTGCTTGAGTTATGTTGGGGCTTCTCTGTTCAAGTCTTTTCTGAACTGACCTCAGGCCAGCGTGGATCTCAGACAGCTTTGCCCCCAGCCTGTGGACGGGGCCGCTCCTCTCCACCGCCTCTCCCACCTGATGGATGAATAAACATCAACAATGCATGCATACAATAGGAAACAAGTTTTCAGGATCACCGGCCGTGACAGTGTGTGGCTGGTATTATTTTCACTTTGTCAGTCTGTGTGTGTCATCATGGCAAAATGTGGTCCTGGACACAAACAGCCTGGGAACCAGCTCATAATTCATTTGCTCTGGCAAGTAAGTCTGCACCCCTGTCATAATACGGGGAGATCTGATACGATAAATGGACAGAAGAGCGCAACCTTATTGGCATTTATTAACTTGGACCAACAAAATTTCCCTTAAGGGCAAATTAATTTCAGCTTTACTATCAGCTATGTTATAGTCATTATGTACCTTTACTTCTACTTGCTGAAGGGACTGTTTGACCTCCTGCAGCTGTCCATCGATCTCGACCGGGACCAGAGTGTACATGTCTGAGTACTTCATCTTCAGGCTCTCCATGATGCGCTGGAGCAAAGCCTTCTGGGTACACAGCTGGCTGTGAACTTCCTAAAACCAGAGAGAGAAACATGTGAATAAATAGAAAACCCACAAAGTTTGACAAAGCTTCAGCAATAATAAAAAAAATCTACATATTTTCTTTGTGACATTTCATTGTGAACTGCCACAAATCATCTTTGTGAGCACAATTTCTCAACTGTTTAAAAAACTGCCCCTTCAAAAAACACTTGTAAGCAGTCAGTGACACCTCCGTTTCCCACAAGCATCAACATCAGCACCATTTTTGTCAGGAAGGGTGTCCTTCTTCTGTAACTGTGTGATTACTCAGTCAGTAGTAGAATTCTTGCACTATTTTGGAACAAAAGGACGCAGACATGGATCTTATCTACATCTCGCACTGAACAAACTGCTTGTAAGCTCTGGGTGCTTTGTTTAGCAGTTAGCTTTCTCCCTCCTGTGCTGCTTTCATCAAACCTCTTCAAAGTCCTTCAAGTCCATAATAACAAAAGTGAACCCTTTTCACCTTAACAAGCTTCTACTTCACAACAACCTGCATTAAATAAGACAATCTGTTAGAATATGAGAAATAATAATACAGAGGAGACTACCTGTGTCTGAATACGTCCGATGCTCTGCTGAAGAGGAGGTGCATCTTGTTATCACTACGGGAAACTGAGCATGTTTGTGTGATACAAAGGAAGAGAGGACGAGAGGGTACGGGGAGACGGTTTCTTTGCAGTGAGACATGGTGAGTGCAACGTGTGTGTGTGAGTGTGTTTCTATCTTTGTGAGGACCAAGTTGCATTTTAAGAAATGGAGAACCATTTTGGAAAACAGGGACATTTTTGGAAAAAGAAAGGCAAAGTCTGAACATTTTTACGGGCTTTTCACGCCTTTAAGTCTGAACCATGGTTCATTTTTTCGTTACATTCTATACATACATATACCTCTAACTACGTCCTGTGGTCATCACCACGTGAGCCTCATCTGCCTATACAAGTGATTGATTTGTAGATGGGCATGTGTCTGACGTCGGCATGTTGTCAGTTCAGTTCCTCTCTCTCATCCTTTTGGAAAATAACTGAAAGGTACATTTTTCCAACTGACTCTTTATAAGAATGTCATAAAACTTTCTCCCTATGTGCGAGTTTTCACCCTAGAAACAAAAAGGACAAAACAAAAGTCGAGACCAAACGAGGTAGGTGTGAAAAGGCCCTTTGACAATCTGCACATTGTAGGAAAGTGATGACATTTTAGGAAATTCGGTACATTTTACATTTGGGAAAGCCCACACAGGAAAATAGAGATGTTTTGAGAACATCTGTACATTTTAGCAAAGTGTTGACTTTTTGTGAAAATCTACATAATGTAGAGAAGTGGGGACGTTTATCAGCACATTTCAGGAAAGTGGAGATATTTTAAGAAATTGGGGAGGTTTTTGGAAAGTGCCGTTGTTCTCAAAAAATTTGCAAATTTTAGGAAAGTGTGGATATTTTAGGAAAGGATGTCAAAGTTTGTACATACCAGGACAGTGGGGACACTGGATTTTTGGATTTTGGATATGGATTTTTTGGGATAAGTGTGGGTGTTTTTGAAAAGTGTGGATATTTTGGGAATGTGACGATATTTTGTCTGGTTTTTACTTCTTGAAAGGGCAATTTGAGTGTTAAGGTTACAATTAGGTTTACAATGAAGTTAGTGCTGGGTCAGTGAGAGTCCTCACAAGTACAGAATTAGAAGTGTGTGTGTGTGTGTGTGTGTGTGTGTGTGTGTCCATGGAATGACTTGGCTACAAAGGCCACCTGGAAGATCCACTTACAACACAGAACAAAAGGTGTCTGGTACAAGAGGAGGGGTGAGAGTAGTGGGAGTGATGGAGGGGGGTGTGGGGTGATGGAGGGGGGTTGTTCAGGTCTTTCATCAATGCAGACCCTCTGCAAGGGGAAGGGAAATGTGTGTGTGTGTGAGTAGAGAAAGCTGAGTGGATGAGGAGATGTTGGCCTCTGCTCAGGTTTCAGGACAAAGGGCAGAGTGATTCTGCGGGTTGGTGGGTTCATACAAGTGAACACCAAACACCAAACAGCCTCTGGGCCCGAGGCCAAGCCGACGGTTAGATTCAGACGTTTCATATTTACCGGGCACTTGCCCCCCACTGTCAGCAGCCTCTGTTTCTCTGCATCTATTTAGAGCACAGGAATGAATGAATGATGTTTTTCATCCTTTTTTCAGTTGTTTCTTTTAGATTTAATATAAATATTAAGACCAAAAACTACTGGATGCAATGTTAATTACTCTCAACAATGTATATAATGTATAATTTTCAGTGTGTAGTTGTTGTACTGTCTTTGGCCTGGAGTTTCCGAGCTGAGAATTAAGACAAGTACATTTCATGGTGCTGTTATAAAAATAGCAATGAGTTATAATGTTGAGCACAGAGAGTACAAATGCATCATTGTGTTTTCAGTTCAGATGATGAAACTGTCCTGTCTCATTAGAGACTCATTATTTACACTCCACTGGCTGGAGGGAGAAACAAACTCAAACTCTGAGCGCACTGTGACGTGCTGTTGAGTGCAGAGGTCCCTAAAGTGAATCTGGAGACTTTCAGTGGGTCCCAGGACGGGGTCATCTCCAACTGAAATCAAATTCAGTGGGTTTTTCTTCTCGGTACATCCCATGTTCTGTGCTCTTTTTTTTTGAGAAGGAAGTAGTGTTTTCATGATGGTGCCTCTATCTTTGTGTTAATCCTTCAGAACACTGTAAATTCTCTGTCTACATAAAAGGAGAACTTGTTCTCATGGAGCCAGTCATATTCATTTCAAACCATATTTGAACAAAACAGTAAGGTCACTGTCCTATTATAGGCAGACAGCCACATTGACTACAAGCCAGACAGCAGCCTGCAATGAATCACAAGAGCCACAGAGCTTGAACGAGCAGAGCAGACAGGTCAATTTATGTTTTTTTTTTACAGGGACTGGAATAATAAAACCCAACAAGTGTGCCCAATAAAATCAGACAAATGGTGCAAACAAGCTGCTAGGTAAATCACCTTGATAATTTACCTTGACTTTTCCTTTGTCTTCCATGTGGCAGTAATTGTTTACAGTCCAATTAGTAACTTCTGTATACACAGAGATCTGCATATGAATGCATGTAAATTAAACAAATTGCTGACACACAGCAGAATCATAGCGTGATTGGTCAATACAACACTTCCAATACCAAAACCTCTACTGTCTACAGATTCTGCATTCATGTGCAGATATCTTTTTATAGAGATTATATACAGCTTTGCAATAATGAAGTTAAATGTTCATTTAATATAGAAGAGCCAGTAGATCAGTGTTTCTTCTGTAACTGTTTTGTAGCAGCAGTAGTCCTGTTGATTCTATTGCTATAAATGGCTGCAGCACTAATATTATTCACATTTGATTACTGGATCATGATTCAATGGCTACTTCTACACTACAACTTATGCTTATTGTGCTTTTTGGTTTTGTTATTGAAATTATAATGTCCAATTTCCTCTTCCACTAGCTGTGGTGGTAATATTTTTATTAAGGTGGTCCACAAGTACTGAATGAATGTAGAAGAAACATTGTAGATTGATGCAATGTGTGGGTATTAGTTAGTACTGTGGCTTAAAATGAAGGAAGTTCTGTGTGTCCTTGTGAAGTGATTCTCCAAGACACTAATGAATGAATGAACCCGCCCACCAAAATGGAAGTAAAAGCATCTCAATGGATATTTAATTTTTTCCAAACCACTGTAAAATGTTTTCAAAATAAAAGCACTGCTGGTTTTCTGTAAAGTAGTGATGAAACGTTTTCTTCAGGATTCTGAGAAAAGAAAACAAACAGGACATGTGATTTAACCCTGATGGATTTTAGTCGAGAAAAACGTCCCACCTGAAGCTCCTTTGTGCTGCTGGTCTGCTCCATCTCTGACACAACACCATCTGCAGCCTCCAGCCAAACCCGGATGCCCTGCAGCTCCTCCCGAATCTTTTCTCTCTCCTCCAGCTCCATCCTGGCTGCCTCCAAACCCTCCCTGCTCTTCTGCTTCACACTGTGAAAACACACAAAACACAAACACAACTTTACGGCCTCTTACCTTAAATCCATGAGAGTGAAGAGTCTGCATCGAGAACAACGTCCACCAGTAAAGTCAAAGCACGTGGCAGTTAAAGTGCTGTCAGTGTAAATGTATGTAAATACTGTACAACCTCGGAGGCACTGCAGTCTATGTCCGACCCACTTTACCCTCATTGTTTATCCAGGCATAGCAAGGATTGTGGGTAATTGAGTTTTTTTTGTGCCAACAGCCTTATACTTGCTTTGCACAAAAAAACAGTGGATATACGGAGACGAATCAACAAAAACAATAAATAAGTAAATAGAAAATGTCAAAATAAGAGTAATAAATGTGGAAATATTGAGACAAAATATAAAAGAATACTTTGCATTTATTTTTATTCATGTATATATTTATTTATACATTTTTAAATTTTACCATATGAATTTCTTTGTCTTTCAGTATATTTTTTATCATGTAATTTATTGTGTCTTGTGTTGTCAAACAAAGGCAATAGGGAAAGCAAAAGAAAAAAGCTAAGGAAAAATAAAGGGATATAAATAGCATTTTATTACATTATCTAAAAATAAATAAATAAAAAAAATAGAAAAATAGAGTAATTTATATGGAAAATGTATGTTTAAAAATGTGTATAATTTTAAAAAAGTATCCGGAAAAACATGAACAAAAAATGTGAAAAAAAAAGAAAATGTTTATACTTTCATATATTTTTTGTCCTTTTTGTTTTTTATTTCTCTTTATATTTCCACATTTTTTATTTACTTATTTATTCTTTTATCTATTCCTCTTTATATTTCCACATTTATTGTCTTATTCTTCTACAGATTTATTCTTTTTTATGGCACTCCTATGACCCTAAATAGGACTTGTGCAGATGGTGGTTTAATGAGAATCTGTGAAGCGACTGTTGTTTCTTTAAAGCCACATGATGCAAATTACGCTTGATGTTGCAAATTATCCCCCAAACAAACATGTCAAACAGTAAACTGGACTGTCACAGATCTTTACCAGGAGTCTTCAGCCAGAGAAATGTAAATAAAGTCATGAACTGCACACGAAACATGGTCTTACCTGCCATAACGAGCCTGCATCACCTGCAGCTTCTGACTGAGCGGAGTGGGAGGAGCCTGTTCCAGGTGGGCGGGGACACACTGCAGCCTAGCTGTGCGCAGTTCCAGTGCCGACAGGGCTCGATGTTCGCAGTCCAGTCTGTCCTGGTACTGTTCCCACGACTGCAGCAGGTCCTGCAGCTCCTCAGTGGAGGCCTTCACCCGGGAGCTGTCAGGAAGCTCCGCCTCCACCTGCTCCAGGACAACTGACGCCTTCTCCACCTGAAAGTGCACAGTATGGTCTTAATTATACCTCACAGTAATGTTAATATGACCAAATTAATGTAAAATAAATATGCAGTGGCATTTACAAGATTTTGACTTTTAGTTATAAATCTTTTGCCTGTTTACTGCGTGAAAAGGTTTTCAAGTCATTTAATGTAGTCATTTATTATCAACAAACAAACAAACAAGACGCTGCTCTCATTGAATATTCATCAAATCAGTGCCTGCATAAACAGCCCAGATATTTCTACTAGTTTTACTTACACTGTTGGTGATTTCGCTCCACTCCGCGATCCTCTGTTGACTACGAGTTGTCAGCTCTTGTGTGCAGCGAAGGAGTCTTGATACCCGTTTCCAGACAGCAGTCACAGTGGCATCCCTGCCTCCACAACAGCTCTTCTCTGAGCACCACTCCTTCACCTCCTCCAGACGCCTCT
>JAJHUR010138280.1:0-36343 GCA_027495735.1 Lutjanus campechanus
CAACAAGCTTTAATCAAGCACTAATTGTGCTGTTCTCGAGCCAGATCTCTCTGAACTTTCACCCACTCATATTACATGAAAGTAATATTAATTTCACAATTTAATCAATGTTTAAGACATGTCATTTACAACATTTAAGGCCTAAAATTCAAGTGATTCAATCTTAGACTATCTAAGGACCTGCTCAAACTTTGGTTTTAGTTTTTCCAGATATCTATATGGAAGCAACTGTTTAAACAGCATTTCATTGACTGTATCTCAACAGGTATGGAATCTCAGACATAATTGCTGTGCAGAAAGAGTTAAATTTGAATCCATTATACAGTACACACACAGAGAGAGAGAGAGAGAGAGACAGAGAGACAGAGAGACAGACAGACAGACAGACAGACAGACAGACAGACAGACAGACAGACCAGGGATGCCCCATAGTGTGGCTGTTGTGCCCTGAAAAGAAAGATGCTGCGTCACATAACCTCTTGCATTTAATTTTGGTGCCCATGCAGACTAGTGCCAACACAGAGCCCATGTGAGCAGCACAGCTGACATGCTTCTCACACCGCTTCCTAACACACAGTGAGCAAGCGAAATCAAGCAGGTAGAGAGCAAAAAATGTCCAGATATATTATGATACATTGCAGATTACAGATATTGCTTCCAAACCTGTGTGCACAATGTGCATGATTGTGAAAACCAAGCAGGCAGATATTAAAACAAAAATACAGTGAAGACAAATCTAATTTTGAATTACATATCAATGGGCTAATAGTTTTATCTATTTTCATTTGAAAAAGTTGTAGTATTTTGTCACTGTTATGTTTTTAATTTATTTATTTCATTAAAAAATATATATATTTAAGACATTCCTCCACATACCACTAGAGGGAGTTCGCATACCACCACAGTTTGAGAATCTAGGATTTAGTATTTTAAAATGGTGACTAGCTTAACTCAAAATAAGCACTTATCTAAAATATTAAGTATCTCAAAATAACGAGGAACTCTCAAAATCCTGACTTCAAATCTAAGTTTTTGAGAAAGTTTCTCATTAAAATGAAAAAAAAAAAAAGATTTTTTTCTATCACATTGGCAGAAATGGGTTTCATTATAATCCAAACTGCTAATATTGTACTTTGTCACAACTACAGAAACCCCACATAACTGCTAAATTATGAAAAAGTTGTCTGATGTTGACTGCTCTTGGTTATTGATTAATGGCATGCAGTCTAATGTGTGTGAGTATTGATTACTGATGGTGACTGATCAGGCTAAATACAAGATAACTGTACTAATTGTTGTTTTCATACAACGTAATTGTGACTTATTGTTATTGCACCACTGGCTTTTGCCTTGGTGCTCTACATTGTGGCTGCTATTCCCCCAAATTTTTTACTGTATATGAGAGGTCAAATGCATTGCCCTAAAAATGGCAGAGGCAAGGGCTGGTGTCCATGGACAAGGGTTGTTGCTTCGACTAAGCTTTCCAAATAAAAACAGTGATACCAACACAATAATTTATCACTATGATCTATTTATTGTCCCCCATTACTTGCAACAAACTTATTTTTTATGCCAATAAAGCGGACTAATTTAAGTCATGGTGACAGAAAATAGTAGCAGAAAAAAAGAAGTACAATCTGTTCTTATAAAGATTAGAGCAAAGTGCTGTTCTTGTTTCTGAACTTAACATGAGCCCACAATATCAATTCAGTTCTTATGTTATGTGACCAAAGTGAAGATGGAAAAGGAAGTGATGCTCCCACTGACTTAAATGTTCAATTCTATAACACAAGGCGAGTAAGTGTCATTTGCACAGCATGCATTGAGAGGACTGTCATTTTGCAACATTTCTGTTTCTACAGCATACATTGGGAATCCATGGAGCACAAACTCGCTTGGCCACAAATTGATTGCCTTGCTAAAACTGAAAAGACCACTAGGGATTTGAATAAGCATATTTTCCGCTAACAAGTCATTTCACCATCAAACTCTCAATTCTCCAATTTACCTTACATTGCACTTGGCTCATGTGCTCCCTCATACACACACATAAACAAACACAAACACCCATGCACATCAATAAACACATGCACACTCCAACGAAGAAACTGCACTTTTGTGTTGCCATCAAGCCTTAGGGAAACTCAAATTAATAATTTTAACAAAATGCCAACAAAAAGAAATGTCTCCATTTAAGAGAGGGGTTGTTTTCTTTCAGACCAATTTTGATTTAGAATATATTAGATTAATTCATTTTGAAGTGTTGTGATATTATATAAAATGTTCATGAATGGTGGCCTCCAGCCTTTCTGCATTCTGAACGACCATCAAACTAAACTAAAAGCAATTATATCTTTAAATAACATTTTTTGCTCCCCCCCATACAGTTGCAAGATTAAAATGCAACCAGTGCGCTAAAACACAAAGGTGAACTTCAACAGAGAAGAGCATCCCATTACGATTAATAGGAACACTAATGGAATTCAGGTTGATGATAGTGTGAAAGTGGCAAATCAAAATCTGAGGATACTTTCACTTCTAATCTGTAACCTGGTTCGGGCTCTGGTGCATTTTCCTGTACAGCATGAAAAGCAGAGGAGATGGCAGGGTGATTGTGAAAGCTTATGGTATGTAAGTGAATTCCTAAAACCGTTATTCAGCCAAAAGGTTTTTCACCTGCTTGTGGATAAACAGGAATTTCCCCAAAAGACAGGAGAAAAAAACCCACTGTAATGTATTGTAAACACTGTAAGCAGAATGGATGTTTCATCATTAAATTGCCATAAGCATCAGTTTACAGCTGCACAAATAGCTTCTCTATATGTACTATGTCATATTGCTTTCTTTTCAGCAGGGAAGAAATTGCAATACACATTTGAAAACTGCAGCAAATCAGGTGTGGAAATGGCAATTTTTGTCCAGAATTGGCCACACTTTTTTTTACATTACTCACTATGGTGTCTGTAATATCTGTTATTTAGATTTATGTCAGCCTGGCAAGTTGGATAAAGTGAATTTGTGTGTTTACCCTGCACTACAGTCCTGCTTACAAGGACTGACATTTTTCTGAACTGCAGCTGAAATGCAGCTGTTTTCCTGCTGTAAAGTGATGAATAACCTCTCATCCAATGACGAAGGGTAGAAAATGGGACTGCAGTACTACAGCACTGTCTGGAGTCCAGTCCCATGCAGTGGCCAAACACATGTCACATATGAGTCAATATTTAATTTACTAAGTACAGATTTGTACTCTTCAGAGCACCATTTGAGCATGTATTTATCAGTAAGTCCTGCTGTAATCTTGAATCAGCATTGTTGCGCTGGCATCACTACATGGGAGGGGGAGGGGTACAGTACATTTCTGGCTGCTTCTCCCATGTCTTTCTGGCATATAATGATTTTGTACTCAAGATGGAAACTGCGGGAGCCTCAGATCTCTACGGAAAGCAAGATAATTGGCTCGCTTGGTGCAGATTTTTTTCCAACTTGGCGAAGTACACATTTGTCCACTCTCACGAACGAACTGATTATAGGATTACTAGCACATGATTTAGCAAAACGAGGCTGGGTGCCTATTTTTCCCTGCTCATTTAATTTAATACTGTGCCTTTTAACCCGTTTAATCAAGTGAGGAGGAAAAAAACATGACTTTATTTCAGGAGGTTGGGCCATTCAGTTTCAGGTGCACTGAGAAGTGGACTGGGTAGAATTAAATGTATTTATTGAAACATGCATTTAAGCATTTTTGTTTTAATGATTTCTGAAATTTAATGAGAAAAACAGAGGTGTTTTTAGCAAAGGTGCACCTTGTGTGAGCTATTTTCCACCTCATTGAGTTAAAAAGATAATTGCCTATGTTCCAATTTGAAAATGGGAAACTCTGGAAAGGTTCTACGATTCATATACTTTTTCAGACACCCTAATGAACAGATGTTCATGCAACACACTTTTTTTTTTTAATATCAGGAGCTTCTCACAGATCTGTATATGACAACTATCTTTTTTTTTTTCTTACCAAAGATAGTCATAAAAGTACAACACTTTCCCAACCCAAATACATACATGCACATGGGTGGGTGCACACACACACACACACACACACACACACACACACACACACACACACACACACACACACACACACAGCAGCACAGCAGGGTGAAACTTCTTGCCTCCCTTGGTGCACCTGCTGTTGGCAGCAGTTGATGGAGCCTGCTGTGCCTCCTACACCCACACCTCACTGCCTCATTCACTTAGCAGCATTCACTAGTCTTGTCATCATTAGTTCTGATGTTCCATAATAAGGATTTAGCAAACACTAAGCAGAATGATCCTTTACTATTCACAAAAAAAAAATACAAAAAAAATTAAATGGCCTAGAGACTCGTATTTTTAGCCACGCTAATGGCATGGCTCTAGGGAAGGCAATCTGTCAGTAGGATGAATTTTAACAACTTTTTCCATCGAGTGCTAACATCAGGTGGTCAAAACTCCAATTTGTCCAGTACTTTGGTTTATGACAAATCTAATGACATTCCCCTCAGCCACAGCTGTACCTTGTGTTTAGTGCTAAATACGGTGGCAAATGTTACATGTTAACATGCTAAACTGTGATTATAAAAGGTAGTAAACACTATTCCTGCTTAACATCAGTATGTTAGCATTGTCAGTGTGAGTACGTTAGCATGCTGACATGAGTATTTAGCACAAAGTACCACTGTGTAGAGGTACAGCCTCAAAGAGCCATGTTTACTTCCTGTAGAAACAAACCTGCACTAACATGCCGGCATGTGTTTCGCATACATGAACTCAGAGAATGTTTTTTTTATTTTCAGATATACCTGTTCCTGAATATCTTTAACTGTGACAGCATATTCAATAGTCTCTGTTTACTCAGTGTCCCACAGACTCGTGTCAGATTGCGTCTCCTGCCTGTTCACTTGACAGCACTCTGCCAGTTTTGGTGAAAAAGCAGCCCAAAAGCACTATCTCTTTTACATGAGTTTAAAGCACCTAAGAATAAAGTTTGTATTTTTTGCTCTAATGTTGGAGTGACAATCACTGTTTTTGTGTTTGCACTGAATGGATTTATTGCACACAACCTCTCTTGGTGTAGCATTCATCATGCTGTGCCCCATAGCTTTTCACTGTGTGCTTGTTGTGGGCCTGGTGAGTGCTCTCTGCTAATTGTTTCAGTTGGCACTGATTTTTTTCAGTACTTGATTCATATACAGCATGTTGCTGGCGCGTACCAAACTGCTGTAGAGTACTGTGACATGGTGTACCGCAAAACACTCATCTCCTCTCACTCTCTCAAATGCAGTATTGGCAAAGCACATTCCCATGAGCAACAACCACTAAGTAAAAAAGGATGGATAGGAGGAAGTATAGGAAGGAAAAAACATCAATACATCTATCTCTCTTGCTTACTGTGTGCTGATCTGCACATGGTAAAGCCACTGATAACTTATGTACAATATACTGTATGTAATTGGTTTTTAATTTTCTCACGTCTACCAATGGAAGCCACCAGTCCGCTTCCATTTGAAATGTTGATCCCTTTAAACAACGAAATGAAGCGACGACGAGTATGAGACTGAAGCACAGTACTGCCAGCTGGAGCAACAAACAAAATGTTTTATCTTTTTTTTTTTTTTTAGGTATTATATAACTCTGCATATAATTAAGTCCTGTGGTTTATGGTATGTTTGAAAACCCTGTTCTAGTTCTGTCTGCACCAATTCTTTACACTACTGGTGTTGCTGGAGTTTTTAAAACTCTTCTTCTTACTGGTAAGGTTCAGTGTGTAAGATCTGAATGATTTCAAACAATCTCATATTATATGAAATTGCAACAGTTTTTAACAGAAAATGTTGTGTCTTAAAGGTCTAGTGTATAATATTTAGGGGGATATATTGGCAGCATTTTGCAAAAATGGAGTACAGCATTCATTCAAGAACATTTTCATTAGCCTATGATCACCTGAAAATAAGAATTGCTGTGTTTTTGTTACCTTAGAATGAGCCTTTTATATGTACAGAGGGCATAGGTCATCGTCCATGATGCTGAAATATCATGTTTCTTATGATAGCCCATAATGGACAAACCAAAATACTGGCTCTAGAAAAGGCCTTTGACGTTTTGTGTGAGTTCTGCAGTCAGCATACCTACATGTTTAGAAGGTGAGGTTTAGGTGAGGTGTTTACCATCTGCAAGCTGATTACTAGATGTCACTAAATGTATAATTTAAATTTACCACTAATAAGAGTTCTAAGTTATAACTTTAAACTTTTATTATAATTCTATAATAATTTCTACCCAGAAATTTCTTCCAGAACACAAATGTACAGTCAAGCATGTTTCTGACCAGAATGGGACTACAAGCAACACCTATTTACAATTTTTGTTGCAAGAGGAGGATTTGTCCTGTCATAGGTGAGCAAAAAATGTGCTATTTAAATGCATTTACAATTTCTAAAATTCAACAAATTGATTGAAAGTCAATAAATGTGCCATTTATCTTAATTTACTCAACCAATATTTGATTTGTCCGATTTCAACTGTAAAGACAATGTGCCTATTTTCTCAGGCCACAGTGATTTTTCCGGTCACAGCTGTATTACTATTCAGTGTGACACTGTGTGTAAACTATGTGCATGCATCTCCTTCCCGTTATTAAATAGTCTATTTGATTAATGATGATAATGATAGTGGTGGGGATGCAGCACAAGTAGGCTATAAAAACAAAGCTTTGTAATGTGAATCCAACCCAAAAGTTTTCTGCCTGCAGCCGAAGCTAATGAGCACTTTCACTGAGGTGTCATAACTGCAGTCATTAATAATTTACGTACTGCATGCGGTGTTTTATTTGCCTGCATTTTGTTCTTGTCAATACTCATTTGCAGCTCTGTTGGTGTTTCCATTTTTAGCCTACAGTAAGTAAAGCTGTTTATTTAATTTTAAGCACCACTTTGTTTGGAGCTACAAACAAAATGAGCTTGAGCTGCTTTTAAAGTGGAAATTGTTCTTATTACTTGTGCTATTTGCATCAATAATTGCACCTTTTAATATATAAGATTTATTTGACATAGACTATGGCTTCCAGAGTAGTCTTTATACAGAGTGTGGAGGCAAAGAGAAGTGTGAAATGCTTTGCTGTCAGTTTTGTTGGCAGTCTGTCAGAACCTAAAAAAGATTGGGCTTCTCAGTGTTAAGTCACACTGTGACAGATCAAATTGTGATAAGTCGTACACACCACAGTTAGCATTACCATTTCCTCACATCAGATGAAACTTAAGCGATCCCCGTGTGGAAATTGGGTCGTTACAGGAAAGGAGAGGCTGCACTGATGGAAGTGCCGGTGATTTCACGGCTGCCAGTGCCGACAAGTACCCAGTCAGTTTCCTGACCAGTCAAAACACATGAATGCTAAAAAGAATCTCAGCCACTCTTATTTTTGCTCTGAGAGCCACTACATCAAGGCCACTCAGACATTTACATATCACAGACCCCACACAGGCACACATTAGCCCACTGAGCAGCACCTGCTTTACCTTTACCTCCATGATCCTGTATGGTAAAATATGTATTGTTTTTGATAAAGTATTGAGTTTTACAACTACATAGAGTAAATAAAACTCTTCTTGTGTGGTGACATTAATCCAACCCAGAATGGGAAAAGCACACACCACTGCAGCATTTCTTACTCAATAACATCATGATTTATGCATTCTGTGTTGTGTTTATCAGGTGCGTTTAAAGATATAATCTTAATTAGAACACCCTAACATTTCAAACACTGCGTGGGAGTCTTTAATTCGAGAAGTTCAAAAGTAAAATAACACAAAAGCAGCATCTTTTGGTACTTTTGTTCATGATTGCTTGAGAGCACAAAAGCTAAAGAAAACAGCAACGTGCATCTCATATTCCCTTTGCAAGTATGTTCAATAGAAAAACAATGAGCAATGGATTGTATTTGGTGCAAAATGATGTCATTTTATGTGGTCTGAAGGCAAAAATAAAGAAGTGCACTTGGTGATGTTGTCCAGAACAAACTAATGGGAGTTTAACCACAATGGGTGGGGTTATGGATGGGACATAAATTGAGTCTTTTGAGAGGTCTCACCTTGCAGCAGGGAGGTTGCTGTTGTCACAGTCTCCGGCACACCATCCTTGCTGTAAATGGACTGGAGGAACTCTGGAACGCAGTCATTTTCATCAATAATAACAACACGGACCTGAGAGAGGATTGGGGAGGGGAGAGGAGGAGATTGAAAGATAGACAGGGACAGGAAGGAGGTGGAAGAAGAGGGGGGGGGGGGGGGTGACATGAATATATTACATCAAGTCTGACCTTCATCACACAGACTTTTCATTTAAAATGTGGCATTAAAACACACACATTCCTGACACATGTAGTCATCAAATCCAGTGCCATAAAAATTTTAAAGGTGAAAAAAAAAAAAAAAACTGCAATTATTCCACCCATTTTCAAAACCATTCAACATGCTTCAAGGTTTCTTCTTACAAGGTAAAAAAGTTGAAAGCTGGACAAAAGAAGAGTCTTGTACACCATGTGATTCGACTATAAACCTGTGTGAAACTGCACTGGGAGAACAATCAATTTATTTCAACATACCAAAGTGTATTGCTGCCATGCCAGAAAATGAAAAAGAGATCAGTATCACATTATAACGTAAAATGTTTGTAATGACACAATGTTTATAATGTTGTAACAATATACTATTTATCTTGTTACAACTTGAAGCTTTTCATGTTGTGTGATTACACATAGTTATTATATGGTGACAACTTATGTTGGATGAAAGGCGTTCCGTGAGTGCTGATTTTTTACAAGTATCACTGCTCTTTACAGGTGTTTCAACAGAGAGGGGAAATCACACCCGTTTTGGTGGATGACCCTGGGATGTTACCTTAGAATAAAATGTGAACAGTAGTCAGTGGTGAAAGATGAATCATTTTTTGTTCCCGTTTGAATTGTGTCATGTATTACACACAGGGCTGCACAATGTGGTAAAAAAAAAAAAAAAAAATTATTTTGACTGAAATTCCAGTTGCAGTATGATTAGTGGGAATGATCATTTTTACACGTCAATTTTAATATTTACTGAAAACAAAAACTAAAATTGTGATTATGTTTGTTGCCAAACAAACGTCTTCTTTCAGGGCATCTCTGCTACACTAACATACTTCATTATAATGATTGTTTTCTCATTTTTATTTTTATTTTTAAATGAGATTTGATTCTGGTTCTGCCATTTGAATATTGCACTTTGCACCATATTGCAATTTTGATAATATTGTGATTAATTGTGCAGGCCTAATTGCAGCCCCAACAACCTCTAAATGTCTTTTTCTCTAGTGGGTATTTTTCTTCTAAGAAACTCCATTTGAGAAACTTGACATGGCTGTCTATTAAATTATTATTTTATTTACCTGTCTGCTATGACTTGGGAAAGATCAGTTGAAGACTGGTATCTAATTATATAGTAACCCCTGATAGATTTCTCAGTAAAGCTGCAACAAATGACTATTTCATTATTGATTAATCTGTCAATAACTTTCTTGATTAAGTGATTAGTTTTTTGGTCTATAAAAAGTCAGGAAACTGAGAAAAATGTTTCCAAAAGCCCAAGGCGATATCTTCAAATGCCTTGTTTTGTCCACAACCAAAAGATATTCAGACTACTGTCACAGGGAAATAAAAGAGTCAGAAAATACTTACATTTGAGAGCCTGAAGTCAAAGAATTTGGACTTTTTTTTCTTTGAAAAGAAATTTACTCATAGCTGACAACTAATTAATTATTTGATTAAATCATTGCAGCTCTAATTACACGTTTGTCAATTCAAAAAAAGAGTAGACTATCTAGAAGTATGCAGACTATAAAAATATTTAATTGGAAAGACTACATAGTATAAGTGATGTCATGATTTTCTCCCTCCAAAAGCAAACTGCAATTTTTTTTGATTTGTAAAATGATTTTTTAAATTGACAATGTATGTGTAATTCATGGCACAATTCAAACAGGAACAAACTTTTTTGCCGCTATAGACTCCCCATTCATTTTTTTTTTCTAAAGTGAAGTCCCATGGAGAGGGAGGGACTTCACCTCTGATGCTGCTACATGAACGTTACAATGACTACACACAGGACAGAAAGGAGGCGTCTTGCACAGTCGTGATTCTTATTGCTGGGAGCTCGCTGTCATACACGACAAAGTACAACATAGGATACCTTCATAGCATCACATTATCACAATATAAGATATCACATTATAACATTTCAGATTATAACAACATAAAATGTATTATTGTTAAAATGAGAAAAGTTTCTTGTTATAACATAAGTTTGTAAGTTGTAAGAAGATGAATAACATCTTGTTATTACAATAAACTTGTTATAATGTTGTACTGATCCCTTTTTCTCTTTCTGGCGTGGCAGCAATAAACTGCCATTACATACATCTGGAACATTTTAGTCACAGAAAAAATATACACAGTATATGTTTAAGGATTGCATTGAGTATAGAGTGCCTGTATGTCTGATCTCACACGTGTTTCAGTAATGCTGTTACCGTATCTACATGTGCTAAAACTGCCCAGGCAATCACAAGTGCAAAAGCTGAAGATTAAAAGTCACACTGGGTTGGTGTTATGAAAATTTAAATCTGGGATTACTACTTCAGGCACCATCCGGAATTGGTTTTCTTTGGGTCCGGAGTCGTTTTCATCTGCAAGTAACCCAAATTAACCCTCTCCCTAACCAAAAGGAAGCCTCATCCGAGCCCTCTCCAAAGGCATGCCCTGACCCTGATCCCTCTAGTTTATTTACCCATCCTCAGTGAGGGGGCTGCTGCAGAGTCGGCACTGTGGTCCCTTCAGTAGATCAGCGGAGAATGCAATCTCGTGCAGTTTTTCAGAAGCCCTGAGCTAACAAATGAGAGTGGATCAGTGTGCAAAGATGAATTTGTATGGTGTGAGCATGTAGGGCTGTGTGTGTATGTGTGTGTGAGACACTCTAATGCTGCTCAGTTCATTAGGGACATGAAGGCAAACACAGCATCTTCTACCAGATGTTGACTGCCTGCTTGCAGCATTCAGGAGGAATAAATACAGACATGGGTTGGCAGGCGAGCCTCTCTGACCCCCAACCCCACTTCTTCTCCCCCATATAAACACAGCAGTATACACACAAAACTCTACAGATCCCTCCCTGACACATACACACACAGTGAATGGTGTGTAAATACCATTGGTATTAAGCCCTGGTAGGTAAGATGAAGTTCTGTAATATCAGTTAATCCTTCAGCAAAGATCAGCTTCGAAGCCATGGACAACAAAATAAAATCTGACCATGTCAGCTCCCTGAGGTGATTTGTGTGTGTTTGCCAGTGACAGTTAATCTTTGTTTGCCTGTCTGTGTGTGTGTGCATGTGTGTGTTTGCATGCCACAGTGAGTGAGTCTATGTGCCAGTGTGACAGGAAATGGCAAGGCTTTGGCAGGATATATGAACGTACAGTATGCGTGTATAGGCTGGGGAAGAGCAAGATTGAATGAGTAGAGAGGGGAAGTCGGCCATAATAAAGCAAGACGAGCTCAAATACATGTACGCGGACATGTGCGAACACACACGCGCTCGGGACGGCTGCAGGCAGGTCTCGGGCTGGTTAGGTAACTAATGGTGCCGATGAGCTATCACTCCTGGAGGGAGAAACTTGGAAACTACCTGCAAATTAAAGTCATGCTCAGTGACTCCAGTCCACACAAATACACCTCCTCCGTTAGCTGTTTTGGCAGACAGAGACAGATTTCTGAAAAGCAGAATAAAATCAAAAGCAAAAAAGGGACAGCTAGACAAATTGAAACAGTGGCATTACTTCTAAAGTCTTCTTTGGAAAACGAAGTAATGTTATTTTTTTCCCCATTATTAATGCTATAGTAAACTTTAATAAGAGCAAGAGTGAAAAATAGAATGCTTTAAATCATGAGGTGCTGGCTGACAAAAAGCAAGAAATTCTGATGCAGACTTTTTGTGTCTCTAAGCTAACTAAGCAGTCACAGGAAAGCTGCATTATTGTCTAAAATCTGACATAATGTATACAGGCAAAATGCCACCAGGAAAAATACATTTTGGCATGGTCAAAGGAGGGAGGGTCTTATGCAATATGAGCCTGCCTTCAGGCAGTATTGCTGACGAGAGCCAAGTCAGAGCTCACAAGTTTGTCTTTAAATTAAAAATAGAGAAGTAAAGTTTAACTGTTGTTTGGTTTTTTTGCCTTTATTTGACAGGACAGCCAAAGTTATGACAGGAAAGTGGGTGAGAGAGTGGGGGTATGCAAGGCTTGAAAGCTGGAATTGAACCCACAGCCGCTGCAGAGGACGCTCACCAACTGAGCTACGAGGGTGCCCAGACATCTATCAATGCCAACACCTTCAGTTCAATTCTGGCTGTGGTAATTTGCCGCATTCAGGTGGAAGGATGTCATTTTCTTATTTGTGAAAAGAAAACTGGAGCAATTCATGTGTGTTATTTTAATCACCAAAACAGACATGTCCAAACTATTCCACAAAGGGCCAAGTAGCTGCAAGTTTTCACTCCAACCAAACATCAGAAAACCTGACTTGACTATCAGTTGTTTGAAGACTGAAATCAGTTGATTAAATGAGTCGAGTGTGGTGTGCTCCAGCTTGGTAGCAATGAAAACCCACAGCCACATGGCCCGTGGAATTGTTTGGACATGCCTGCACTAAAATGACAAACAAATGAATCGAACATTGGTCTGCAGATGTATATGAAAGAAATTCCGTACAGATGTCTGGTTACATTTTAAAGCAGACCAATGTAAGCCGACCGGCCGGTCGGCTTACATTGGTCAACGTCTCTCTCCCCTACTCTCATCCAATCCCCTCGCTATAGTTGACACTCCCCCGAGAGCTGCTCTGACTCCCCGTGCTCCGCGTTCCGCCTCATCCCTGCCCCCTTCTGCGTTGTAAACTTTCTGCAACAAGCAAGTAGCTGAGTAGCAGCTTAGCAACAAGTGCTAGAAGAATAGAAAAGAAAGACAGCAACAGCAGCAAGCGGCCCCTGCTTGCCCCACCGGCAAAAGTTGGGAGAAAGCGTAAGTCTGCAGAGGAAAAGGCAGAGACGAAGAGCAAATGTGAGCAACACAGGACTCAAAGCCGAGTAAACATCTGGTCATCCATTCACCGCTGGAGGAGGCTCCAGGAGGATTTGGGCCTGAAAGACTTTTTGTTGAACAGGAAGGTAATTTTTGACTTTTATTGTGTGAGTTGTTACATAAATAACTTTTTATAAGTCTACGAAAATGCTGGCTTATGACTGTAAACGCTGCCGGTCGTTTTCTCTGTGTCGACAGACAACGTTAGCCGTTTATTTTTAGCATTGTAAACTAGCATTGCTATCATCAGTGTTGTGCCTGAATGCATTCAATGAACTCATGAACTCGTTCATATGTATTTCCGATTGATGAACGTTATTGTTTTGACTTTGTTATTGCGTTTTGCATGTTGCCTGTTTTATGCTCTTCCTTGCTGCGGTCTTGTTGCCTAATTAGCATATTTAATTTGTTGGAGATGTGTTTTGACTCTTGTCTGTTGTGTGATAGACTATGGCATTAGGACAGCTCATGTTGAATTGGGTGATCTGTGTGTTAAAGTTTGCCTTATTGGTCCACTCTGATCTTATATTGGTCTCATCGCCTTCTATATCTGCCGTATTTTAACTCGGATCCACCTGCTGTGCCGTTAACTAACTAACGTTAGCGTTTCTCTGTCTCTTACTCTCAGTACTACGTTTTTTGTGTGCGTGTTTCTAGCTGTGGGAGGGTGTTCTTTTATTGAATATATATTCACATTGAAATTCTGGCATTGATTTGAGCCCCACCGCCTTATGGGTTAGCCCCACCGTAGTTGAACCATAAAAAAATACTCTGCCGCCGCCACTGATTGTGAACGTGTTCATTGTGGCGTTTGTGAACGGCGCGCTCTCATCTTCATTCAAGGCTGGCTCTGTGTCTGTTTACTGGGCCGGCTTGTTGCTCTGGTAGAGAGGGTGTGTCTGGGAGTGTCCACACGGACGGAAGGAGCACAGAGGGCAGGGGTGTGTGTGTGTGGGCAGGATGCTTTTTTCAAATTTTTGAAATTTATTTAATTGGATAAACCCCTTGAGATGTCTCATCTCGTTTTCGAGGGGGTCCAAAAAACTCAACGTCTCAATCTTTCTCAACTGATTCTCAGATCGTATACTACAGCTTTAATTTTGCTTTCGTCTCCTTCAGCAGTCCGTAAAAACATATGCCTCATATCTTTCTGGCTCTCTTTGTGCAGTCAACTGTACAACGCTTTGCTATTCTAGCTGCTGTTTTCAGTGTTTTCTTTCCATGCGAATGCATCGATAGAAGAAGCTGATGGTTGCATGTTTGCTACTGTGGAGGGAGTAAATGACCCACATCACCACTGTTTCTTTTATCCAGAGGAAGTTTGCTTTCTAAAATATTGAGGAATCTAAGACAGTCTTTTGCAATTATGAGCATCCAACTTCCTTTTATTGAACTTACAGAAGATGTCAAAGGAATTGGAGTGGCCCAATGCTTTCTTTCCCACTCGAATAATGACTACCAACAATCCATTTAATCTTAATTTAAAAACATTTGGTGGTAAAACCATGTTCATGTTAGGCTCATGGCCAAATATACATCTTATGTTGTTTTCAGCTTTAAAGAAATACCCAGCAGTTACACCCACCAACACATCTAGTAAACAGTGCTTTATGTGGATTTTATATATACACACACAAAAAACTTGTTTGCAGTTGCAAGAAGAAAGTGTTCACAACAAATTCTTCCAATAATTTTTTCTTATTACGTCCACAAAGGAGGTTATGTTGTTTGTCTGTTTGTCAGCATGGAAAAAGTACTGTCCCAGTTGTTAAACTAGGTGTGTAGCATGGGCTAAGGAAGAACCCATTCAAGTTTGGAGTGGATACGAATCTCATATCATAATGACAACAGAAACTACCCAAATGACCCTGATCAAAAGTTTACATACCCTGGAGATTCTGGCCTGATAACATGCACACAAGTTGACACAAATGGGTTTGAATGGCTACTAAAGGTAACCATCCTCACCTGTGATTTGTTTGCTTGTAATCAGTGTGTGTGTATAAAAGGTCAGTGAGTTTCTGGGCTCCTGACAGACCCTTGCATCTTTCAACCAGTGCTGCACTAACGTTTCTGGATTCTGAGTCATGGGGAAAGCAAAAGAATTGTCAAAGGATCTGGGGGAAAAGGTAATTGAAGTGTATAAAACAGGACAGGGATATAAAGATATCCAAAGAGTTGAGAATGCCAATCAGCAGTGTTCAAACTCTAATTAAGAAGTGGAAAATGAGGGATTCTGTTGAAACCAAACCATGGTCAGGTAGACCAACAAAACTTTCAGCCACAACTGCCAGGAAAATTGTTCGGGATGCAAAGAAAAACCCACAAATAACTTCAGCTGAAATACAGGACTCTGAAAAAAAATGGCGTGGCTGTTTCAAAATGCACAATAAGGAGGCACTTGAAGAAAAATGGGTTGCATGGTCAAGTCGCCAGAAGAAAGCCCTATGCAAATGCCACAAAGCATCCCGCTTACAACACGCCAAACAGCACAGAGACAAGCCTCAAAACTTCTGGAACAAAATCATTTGGAGTGATGAGACCAAAATTTAACTTTTTGGCCACAACCATAAATGTTACATTTGGAGAGGAGTCAACAAGGCCTATGATGAAAGGTACACCATTCCTACTGTGAAACACAGAGGTGGATCGCTGATGTTTTGGGTATGTGTGAGCTACAAAGGCACAGGAAACTTGGTCAAAATTGATGGCAAGATGAATGCAGCATGTTATCAGAAAATACTGGAGGAAAATTTGCACTCATCAGCCCGGAAGCTGCGCATGGGACGTAATTGGACATTCCAACATGACAACGATCCAAAACATAAGGCCAAGTCGACCTGTCATTGGCTACAGCAGAATAAAGTGAAGGTTCTGGAGTGGCCAGACAGCCCAAGAATTAACAGGAACTGGAGGCTTTTTGCCAAGAAGAATGGGCAGCTTTACCATCTGAGAAAATAAAGACCCTCATCCACAACTACCACAAAAGACTACAAGCTGTCATTGATGTTAAAGGGGGCAATACACGGTATTAAGAACTGGGGTATGTAAACTTTTGATCAGGGTCATTTAGGTAGTTTCTGTTGTCATTATGATTTAAAAAGAGTAAACACAGTTGTTTGATAATAAATGGCTTCACCCAACCACTAACCATGAGTGAAAGAAAAGTTTGTGTGTTATCATTCATATTCTCTGAAAAATGGCAAGAAATCATAAATTCTGCCAGGGTATGTAAACTTATGAGCACAACTGTATATGCAAATTTAAATTTGACACAAGTAGAGATTTATCACAGTTTTTTTTTTTTATAACTGTTGTTAATGAGCTGCCATGTTCATTATGTTATTTCAGTTTAAGCATTTGATATTTGTACATACTGTATGTACATGATAAAGTGTTTTCTCATTTTCACAAGTGTTTGTTAAGTACATGAAATATTTCCAGTTTAGAGGTACATAATTAATCCAGAGCTGTGATGAGACTTCAGCTTGGCACAACCATATTTTGGCATAAAATTCTAACAGTTTTGGAAACGTATCCAGACATATATAGTGACTGCGCATGCAGATTTGCATATCATTGAAGACTGGACTGTTGGCCTTGGCCATGGTTGCATGGTTAAGTGCCCTTCTAGTTGTGTTAATGATTTATCTGACAAACAATTTTTCTTGCTATTCTAAAACTAAATCCATTAGCCCAGAGGATATTCTAACTGGCATAAAGTCTGAAATTACACAACCACTAAACACAACTGTTAGCTAAAATGTTAGTGTGGAACCTACTGTACTACCATTATGCAGTATTATTATGAAGCATTGGAGCCTGTGTACTACTGGGTAGAGTCAGACAATTTGGGTGTTTGGTGTTCAATTACCACCAGAAAACATCTAAAAAAAAGATTTTCAGTAAAACAGTAGGGATGTAAATAGAATGAATTTTTAAACAGGTGAATGTGGAATGTGCATCATGCCTTGTCACCACCATACACTATATCAATAAACCACTTAAGCTTTGTTGTAGCCATTCAGGCCTCCATTATCCTCTCAATTGTTCCAATGTGATGTAATGACTGATACTGTAATTCTGTTCAGGATGCAGCCAAGAGCAAGTATGGGGGCATTAAAGCCAATATAAAGCACAGAGCATCAGTAAAAGGTTTACCCTGTCAACAAGATTAGCCTTCACCATTTTCCACTGCTGATACAGAACACTAAACACTCAGCGCTGGCCAGTAAAATGTTTGAGACAGAATTCAGAGCACTACAATTAGCTTTTTCTAGTAAAAGCACCATATATTTAGTACTCTTAGACACATCACTCATTTCTAATGCAAATCAACTTCCTCCAAGAACTGTCTTAAATCAAAATCAAATATCAGTGCATCACAGGCATCTGTTTGTTCTTCATCATACACAGCACACTGTAGGGTTTTTATCTGATGGTGATTAACTGCACAAACAGAGGCGGCTGTGGGGGCAGGGGTTGCAGTGTCTGGAAGGTGCTGGCTTTTCAGCCCTGATGGGACCGTTCTTGTGGATCTTCAAAAAGCATACCCAGGCTCCAAAGTGCAGGCACGGGCTAAGGCTGGCTTACCCAGGGCAGGAGTGTGGGCAGACGAGGGCACACACCAACTCCCTACTAACTCATTTCTTTCTTTCATCCTTCCCTTTTTTCTTTCACTGTCTTTTGTTCTCTCACTCTCCCTCTCTCCCTCCCTCTCTCCCTCTCTCCCTCTCTCCCTCTCTCTCTCTCTCTCTCTCTCTCTCTCTCTCTCTCTCTCTCCCTCCCTCTCTCTCTCTCTCCCTCTCTCTCCCTCCCTCTCCCTCTCCCTCTCCCTCTCCATTTCGTGTGCTCTGTAGTCCACTGGGTCTCAGAGCAGAGCAGTTGAGGACAGATGGGTTCAGCAGGACATGTTTTAGCCCGAGGCCAGAGTAATGATGGAAACCAGACCAGATGCATCGATGCCTGCAGCGGTCAGCCGCTGTTCTCTCTCACTTCCTGACAACATGAGGAAGTCATTGAGAATTCCAGAGCACTCACTCCAGACAGACAAGTCTATTTGGTCTTGACTGAAGACAACACCCATACTTTCAGACTTCCAACTGGACGTGTACAGTCTTTTTTTTCTTACAGTTGTTGAAGATTTTTATGCTATTTCAGTTTAAGGGCATCCCATAACAACCTCTGTGGCACAGAATTCAACTGCCTCCCACTAAAAGAAAAAGACCAACCAGGAGGCCCCAGAACCAGATAATCATTTTAACTGCAGTATCCACAACTATTACCATCCTTACAGCAGCTGTCAATTACACTGACATCAAAGAGAGGCACAACCTCACAACTTACAGGAGTTAAAGGATCTGTTGCTAAAGTCTTGTGTCAGATACCACAAGACACATTCAGCCGTCTTGTAGAGTCCATGCCTTGATGGGTCAGAGCTGTTTTGGCAGCACAAGGGGGACCTACACTATATTACAATATTGGACAGGTGGCTTTAATGTTGTGGCTGATTGGTGTATTCCATGATCATCACTGCTCACAACAATTCAACAGCTGTCTTTCAGTCAATTATCACTGCACTCTGGGTCAACAGTTCTCCCCAAGTGACAATAACTTGAACCAGAGGTCAAAGTCAGCTGTGCTGCATGAGACAAGTAAAATCACATCACCCCAAACGAGGGAAGACTTGTTAATTTGAAGACCTGTTCAATATTGTTTGCAGTATTCTGTACAGACTGAGATTTGACAAGACAATCCTGTAATGTCAAAAATCTTGGATTGTTAAAGACCATCCAGTCAATTTGAGAGTCGAAATATGACTTGGAATTCACAACACACACACACAAACCTCAGCTGCACTGCTCATGCTGTCCAGTCCCTCGCTGGCTCGCACCAATAGCAAGTAGCGATGCTGGTCGCTCTCATAGTCGATCGGGCGGGTCAGACTGATTTCACCAGTTTCTGCTGAGATGGAGAAGAGACTGCTGGGATTGATGAGAAGGCTGTAGCTGATTGGTTTCTTCTGGAAGGACACAGCAGGTGTGACCAGGAAGCTGGGGAGATATGGAAAAAAAAAAGTCAGACAGAATCTGCAGCACTAGGTGGGATAGAAGAAAGCAGAATATACAGTATATCTGCATGGTTAAATAATCATCTTCCAAACTTTCTTGTATGTTAGAGTTGTGTAGAGAAGAATTCTGTACAGCAGATTAGGCCTTGCCACTACAGAAACTAAACACGTAGCCCAAACTAAAGAACTGTGAGGTTTCTGTTCCAGGTTCTGCTTTAGGTTTGCAATGTGTTTTGCACCCAGTAATATTTTGCATATACGCTTTTGAAAAAATTACACAATGCCAGATGTCATCTTTTTAAGTGCCACTACAACCATTTTTTTTTTCCACATTTAAAATAGTTGACTGTGACTATCATTATATTCATAGTGGGGACCCTCTCTTAGTTGGAGTTTGACAGAATCAATCAGAGAGTGAATGAAACCAGCACCAGACCAGCTCTTACCCCGCTGACCAGCACTCCAGTGCCAGTGACCTCCCTTGAGACAGGTCAGCTGTCCCAGCAGGTGAGGGCCCCGCTCTGTCTGCCTCAGACCATCAAACCAACAACAGAAAATATCTCAACGAAGTGAAAAAAAATAGCTCACTGCAAAAAACATTACTAGAGCAGGATTTTAAGGATAAAAACAATCCAAACATTACTATAAATGTTGGTAAAATGGTAGTGTACTCCCCATTACTACAGTTAAAATGACAAATAAATGACAGGGCAGCAAAACGCATGTTGCAAATTCTCATCACCTGTACTTAAAAACCCACTTCCTTTGCAGTGTTTAGCTGAACACACTACACTTCCATGGCTCTAGATTAGGCCTACCTATAACTAAGATCTAGTGCCACCTCCTGAATGGTGGCTGACAATGGTTACACTTTAAGTTAAAGGGTGTTTAATTCCTGCGGTGGAAAAGGCCTTAAAGCAGAACAAAATATAGGTACTCCTGTATATACAGTACAGATACTGTGCACTCAAAACCAAACAAACTGAATGGGGGAAAAAAAGAATAAAGTAGATTATGATATGCATATGCAAATGTTTGCATAATCATATCCAAAATAATCAAAATTATGTTCATTGCAACATACTTTGATTGATCGATGTAATGTACAGCAGTAGAATAAAGTCTGATTGATGGATTGATTGATTGATTGATTGATCAGTACACACTCTTCACACACTTTTATCAGTGCTGGTGACTAAACCAATGTTTTTAAAAAGAAGCACAAAATGACACTCAACAACATTAAAGAACAGCATTTTTCATTGCTGAGGAAAATCTTGAATACATTACCTTGTAAGAGCTAAAAATTTACTTAGACAAATTTATACCACACTTTTAAATTTACATGAAACTTTCACATATACTGTATATTTAAACTTAAATGAACTATTTTAACTCAGTTACAGTACTAACAACAATAATGTACATTTTGAGTTGTTATTCATATTCGACAAACTTCAGCTTCAAACTTCAGCCTTAATTCTCTTGCAAAAATATAATCACATTTATGAAACTGAGCAAAGGCTGCTGTGATCATCACCAGAGCTGTCATCAGACACATATCTAGTCATTTTATATCTATGCTCCCCATCGTCGGGTCAGGGGCCCCCACACTGCCAGTGGATGAGCTTGTCATGGGGTCACACAAGCACACACAAACAGGTGAGCGTGGTGCATCTCGCTGCTTTTGAGTATGTCACGATGCATCGCCTGGTGCCTCCCCCTTTTACGCACAACAGTTTTTAAACAGTTGCTCTGCATTGTGATTCCGTCCTGTACGTAGCAGTTGTATGGGAAGTGGTGCCATGTTAGCACCAAGTTTCGGTACCAAACCCTATTTGGTTAGGGTACTAGTTGTTTGGACTTAACAATTAGGACAAAAGAAAATCAGAAAATAATGACACTATGATGTTGTTACAGGTCCACTAATAATCAATATAGGATTGAAATATCGCTAAGAGCTTGTGGAGCAACTCAGAGTCAAGTACAGTCGAGCAAAAGGAGAGCTGACAAGAATAGACTAGACTGAAGTATCTAAGAGTAAAGTGAAGTGAAGTGTAAGAGGAGTGCAGTGCAGTTAAGTCAAGTACATTTCTGTACAAAAGTAGCACTGAGTACAGTAAGAGGGTGGGTTGTATTCATGGAGGGGTTATAAATGTGTAAAATGCTGAGTTGAGTTGGTCCTTGTTAAATATTGGACATGATATCCAACCCATACACACTTTTGCTGATGAAATCAACATAAACAACAGACTGGAATATTCACTTTATTGGTTTGGCAAACATGTCAGTCAAATGAAAGAAGCTGGAGGGGGATAATGAGACCAATCCAAGGTCACTAGTCATAACTGTAACACTTTAGGCAGACCCGAGGCTGTGTGTGTGTCTGTAAATCAATACTTGAGGCAATGTTTTTACTTCTGTGCTGCATATCATACATGCTCAACTGTGTCATACTTATAATATCTGTATCTATTTAACAGTCTGTAACACAAAGATGTTCATCAATGTTCATCTAAATGGATATCAGTCATGCCTTTGGTAGAAAGAAAATGTTGAAGAGAAATGCATGCATTTGTGCTACTAGCACAAAATACTGTATATATTCTGGAGATAATTGCAGGGACAGATTCAGGCTTTTTGGCTTTTTTCTATTCCTCTGTGTGTGTGTGTGTGTGTGTGTGTGTGTGTGTGTGTGTGTGTGTGTGTGTGTGTGTGTGTGTGTGTGCGTGTGCGTGCACGCATGCGTGTGTACATGCGTAAACTCACGGCTGTCCTTCAGGGGTGTTTTCTGGTATGGCAATGGTGAAGGAGGCGTTGGTGAATTGTGGCGGCCGGGCTCCAGCCACCACAGAGACAACAGCAGGGGCACTGCGGCTGCCCAACCGGTCGGCAGCCACCACTGTCAGCAGATACTCCCTGTCCTGCTGCAGGGGAAGGCCTGTAGTCCGTACCTGGCCACTCTTCCTGTCCACTTCAAAACGACCATCACCACCTGCAGACAAAAGATATGTTTGCTAACTGAAGCAAAATTTTCCACAGAGTGGCCACAATCTGCAAAGGTTGAAATGCATTGTTGCTAACAAGTAAAATTATTGGATTTGTTAGACAAGATATGGAAGAGCAACAGATCAAAGACAAGTTAGCTAAATAAAAACAACAGACAGATAACGGTAGAATACAAAAGGAATAACTAAGTGCAGGTTCAAAATAACCTTTTATAACTCAACACGTTGGCAAGGCAAATGATACCATAAGAAGTAATTTGAAGGAAACATTGAGAACACTGAAAGGTAAGAGGTGATGTTTTTATACATCTGTGTGTTTCAATCACAGATATCAGCAGAATAGTGGTAGCAGTGTTTCACACCATAATGAGGAACCAGCCCAGTGGTGGAAGAAGAAAACACAGACTTAAAATATTGATCTAGTGCTTTGTTGTATTGTTGTTGCCAGTCAATTGTAAAGTGCAGTTCTGCAAATTTGGATTGTTTAAAAAAACAAAAGAAAAAATACAAAAATAAGAAAACAAGTGCAAAACTCTTCAAATTATCATAAGGAAAGTTATGTCGAACAAACACAAGAAAAGAGGACCAACACTGGGCCCCTGACAACAGGGCCAATCAAAGAAAGAAATATCATGATTGCATACTTATTTAGGTCCCCTAAAAAAGCATCTCTGTAGTAGTAATTGAAACACCCCTCTGTATTGGCTTGGTATATTCTGCCACCCTACACTTCCAATGTAACAGACAGACCAGGAAACTCTGCATGAAGGTGAGGACAGATGGATAAAAACTGACAAAACACTTGGTAACCCAAGAATATCTCAATAAATGACCTTGGAGTTAATGTGTTTCTCAATGGTATTTAACTGCTTGTGATTTATGTTAATATGTTTAACACAGCAAGCTATTAGCAAAAGCTAGCCTACCATGCTAACACAATTGCTAATGGTAGCCTTAATGACTAGAAATTACCATTGAACACTGGGGAAGTAGTGCAACAATAATGTTCATAATGCACAACATAAGTAGCGTCAATCCTATCAGCCTGCTATATGGAATGAAAACTAGAATTTTATGTCCCTTGGCTGTGTGTAAGAGCTGTGAGCAGCCTACTTATTAGAGGACATGGGGTAACCCCATGACAATGAAAATATCAGCTATAGAGATGCACAGGATTATGTCATAATGAGTTTATCTGGACTCTTTTCTGTGATTTCATGTTGAGAGGGTGTTCAGCATAAAAATGGAAAGAATAGCGAGACACATAACAAGCCCTGGACACACAATAGCCTCCCTAGGTCATGGCTCAGAGTCAACCAGTGCAGAGGACTGCAAGGCAAGAGGCTGTGTAAATACTGCTGCATTCAAGAGCTGTCAAAAAATATTGTAAATGCATGCTGAACATGTGCCAATGAAGTGATAAATATGACTGGACAGTCAGTTTTCCAAGTTGTTGAGAAGTGAAATGCAAAGAGCTGAGAGAAACTGGAACTGAGATGTTAAAATTCATGAGCTCCATGTAACATAACAGGGTACGATAAGACTTTTCATCCAAACTACATTGGATTTAGTCATCCTTTTTGACTCTAGGTATGAACTGACCTCAGTAGGATGGCTTCTATCACACAGTCCTGCAACATAATTTGACTAAGGTCAATTCAAACAACTGAAAAGTTTAGTCGAGAAACTAACATCAATGTTTGTTTGTTTTTCTTGTCATTTCTAATGTCACTTCATTCTCCGTCACCGCCATGAGGAAAATTGAAGACTGTCTTTTTATAGGCAGTGTTTTCACAGATTTTTAAAACGGGCTGACAAAATCTTTGCATGGCAGACAATAAGAGAAGCAATTATTTTGTGTAGCAGAGAAATGAATTACATTATGCTGGAAAATAACTGTGTGTGTGAAATAGTTACTGTCTCAGTGAAGGCTCAGATTTCAAGGAGCAATAGAAACAGACTTGATTCTGTTAAAAACTTTTCTTGTATTTCATAGGGTATTTCATAGATGACGTTACATTTGTGATCTGGGGCTATTTTGTCCTTTGGGTGCACTAACAGCTGACGGAGTTTTGTGTGAGGTTTGACTGCTGTGTGGATGTGGTGTTTCTTCATGGCCCGCTGTATCGGTTCTGTTATCCCCCGGATGTATGGGATGGTTATGATGTCATACAAGAAAAGTTTTTAACTAATTCGAGAAGACAAAATGAACATTTTCAACCAGACTTGATTCTGCATCATGGAAAACCTTTAGGAAAAATTTGACCACAATTCGTTCATTCCCTCCATATCATACACACCAATGACAAAACACTCATCTAGAACCAAGCAAACTATTGATGCAATTCTGATTCATTTTTAAATGGGACCACCTACATGTATATGTTCAAAAATGTATGTATGTTCATATGTATATGTTCAAAGGTGTTGAATATAAATCAATGTACTGACTTTGAGGGTGCAAACATCAAAACCTCTCAGGTTATCAAGGCTGAAATGTTTGGATTCCAAATCCTGGTGCCTTTCAAAGATTAAATATTGTCACTGACTTTTTGGTCGAAAATCTTTTATTTGTCATAGCAGGAAAAAAAAATCTGTGATGCCAGTTAACTAGCATGCACACCACCTGCTTCCTGGCACTCACCCACCAACCCTAACCTTGAGGTAAACAGTTTGGAAAAAGAAAATGTTTAACAATAGGACACGCAGGAGAAAAGAAGAAAAAATAACCTACCATCAGACAGGAAGTACTCTACTTCACCGTTGTTGCCCTCATCCCCGTCCTCAGCATGGAGCTTGTAGACCAGTGAGCCTGCAGGGGCATCAGGGGAAACCACAGCGAGGTAGGGAGCAGGAACCATGCTCCATTCTGGGACATTGTCATTAACATCTGTCACAGTCAACTCCACTCTGACCAAATACCACTCTGGACCTGAAGAGGGATAAAAAGGAGAAGACAGCTGGTTAGATAGGGTCAACGACGGTTACCAAATTTGAGGTACATATGTTTGATTGGGTTGTTACACAATACTTTAAAGTTCTGTAAAGAAATACTTTTTTGGTTTCTGGGAATAACATTAAATTTGAGAAAAAAGCTCAAATGTTTGCAAAGTTGTTTTGCAAATTTACAAACATAATGCTGCATGTATAGTTTATAGCAGATGATATGTTTGTGAATTGGGAGGAGTTGGAAAACACAACTGATGTTTCTACAATGTGCTAGCAAAATTCACCATTAGGGGCTACATTAGCTACACTGAGCAACAAAGCAAAATTACAGTATCTTTACCATCTTTGTTTCTCTTGGTATTCTCTTGATGACAGATTTAGACAAAGTATACAAGGTTGTACTTCCCACATTAATTTTCACTCCAAATGTTCAAGTCTATTACATAATAAATAAGTAGTTTGTCATTTTTCAACAAACATTCGTTGGTACTATATTATTCAAAGCTACTATGAGGGAGTATCATATTCTGTTGACTTTGGAGGCCGCTGTGGACAAAAGTGGCATTGTTTCCACCGTAATAATCACAAATTATAACAACAAAAATATCCTCCTGCCTCTTTTCGACTACTCTCATGACTCACTCTAACTTTGTCTGAGAAAATGCAAACAATCTGATTACAAGAAGAATCCAACCCAGTGGCAAGCATTAAGAGCAACTAGAGGAATAGCTGATTTGCTTATGTAGGTTCATATAGAGCAATAGGTAATAAACTAACACCATCTCATAACCAGCTGAAAACTCCTTGTACTAGCTTTGATGTGAGGATTTTTTGCTCTTTGTAATAATATAGTAGCAATGAAAATAATCCTTGGCTTCAGCTGTATACAATCTGGGGGTGCTCTGGATTGGCTGCCCTCTACACAAAGCAAAAACGCTGGTACACTTTACACCATACTTACACTGTTACTCCTGTGTATGACATGGTAATGAGGTGGACAACAGTCCTTTTTTGTTAAGATTTTTTCAGTTTTTGACTAAAAAAACCCCCACTCCAAACAGAAATCATATGTGCTTACAATGCTGAAGTCAGCCAGTGTTTTTCTTTTCAACTGCTCTTTTTCAATTACACTGGCTTCCATTCAACAGTGATGTCCTTCCATTTCTTTCATGAACATGTCATGTGGACAACTAGCAAACAAAATATGACCAAAGAGAAACCTAGGAGGCCATCTCTGCATTTCAACTAGTAATTATAATCAGTCCTGCGCTATCTGCACCCGTAGCAAACAGCAATCATATTGACACTGGCAGAACACGCTAAGGTCCAACACAGACCTCATCAGTGCATCCACTCACACACACACACAAAGAGGAAGCTGGTCTGCAGTGTTAGCTGGTCGCAGCAGGGGAGCAGAGGAGTAATTTCAGGGCTGGAGCCAGAGGATTGCTCTCAGCTGTATCAGTTTTGGTACCTGTTGGAAAAAAATGCCCAGTTCTTATTTGTGATGGTTATATAACAAAATGGTATCACTATAATTGTCCTACATTTATTTACAGTTGGACGACCAGCAACTCCAGATGATGAATTTTCTTTTAAGGTTTTACATTCTCTGTAATAACAAATGTAAAAAGTGAGATGAGAAAATGCCTTTGTGCGTCTCACTGCTCAGTAAAGGAAGGAAGGATAGCAAGAGGAGAGCAGGAGAAAAAGCAAGACAAATGAGTTGAGTGATTAGTTGTTAGTTAGTTGAGTGTCACAAGAACAGGATTAAGAGTGATGTGCACAGGCTGCAGTTGTTATAGAAACAGCAGAACAGTGAAAAGTTGAAGATGGAAGAATTAAGAAGAGAAAGAAGAAAGAAAACAACAAGAAAGCAATTGCATAAATCAATGGCATTAGAGAAGAGAGGAAGCGAGGGAATGTTGGAAAGAAAAACATAAGTGGACATCAAAAGAAAACAGAAGAGCGAAATTAACCAGCCACATCTTACAAAAAATATAGCACTGCACTTGACTCTGTAGTTCAACCAACATATTTGTTGATGATCTCTCTCTCACTCCCTTTCTTATTCTCTGTCTCTCCCTCTCCGTCTCCCTCCCTCCCTCTGTCCCTGTGGTCGTAACAGATTCAGAATTAATTGGCAAAAGGACAATGCAGCTTTGGGGAAGAAGGGACGGCATTACCCAGATAATAAATCACTGGGCTAATATACAGAGCACTATGCCAAAATGCATCTCACACACACAACCACACACAACCACACACACACCTTTCTCACTAATAACGATCATCAGTGGATTAGTGGCTAATGAAGGACCACGGGGAGATACAGCTTGGTGCTATTGCCATCCCTCACACTAATGCATCTCACTGGATCTAATGATATGTTGCAATCCCTAGAAACAGTGGGACCTGCAATTACTAATAGTGCTACAGAAGGCTCTTCCATGCCCACCGACCTCATTTTCTCCAATAGGTTGCAAGTCCAAGCATTGCAACATGTTCATTTTCTCACAGCACCATCTTGTTATCTTGTTCTCAGAGGTGCTGAGACCCTAGGCACAAACACCCCTAATGAAAAATGGAAGTCGTGTTTGCTGCTTTATGTTCACGTTAATGGATTTTTATGATGATCAGAACACAAACTCTGTTGAAGGTTAGAAAAAGTTTGCGAGCCTTTGCAATAGAAAACTGCAACATTTATCCACCGTGCCTGCCTCTGGAAGCTGGGGAAAAACACAAAAGTGTCCACAGACCATTTCAAAGAAGGAATTGGGAATTTTCATTGCAGGAAAAGCCGAGGTGAAAATGTGTCTTAATTATGTCAGTGTTTGAAAAGTTAAAATGCTGTCTTTTCAATCTCAATTTCACTTTTACATTTTTCCCCTGGCCATATGCGGTATAAGCCAACAAATACTGGATTTTGAAGATGATACTGATATTGTTTTGTACCAATAACAATATACTGGCCAATATTGCATCGATGCCTATAAGGCCCATATGATATACTGGTCTGGATCATAACTGTATGTGAAAGTGGATGTTTTGTGAAAAAGTATGAGAATTACAGTTTAAGTTAAAGATGTAAAAAATGCTAGACCTATGTTACATATTTCCATTGAGCTGTGTACTCACATTATCCCAAATATTTCCAACAGTGGTAAAATCGGTAATTTATGCCTTTCCTACTAGTCACTAGTCGCTATTTAGTGTCCAGGAAAAAACGGGATACGTCAGAATGTGAAGAAGGAGGGCAGCGAATGTATCGAAACATAATGTGGACAAATGGACGACAACAACTCCCATTATCCCACACTACTTTAGACGTCATCAAGGACATAACTTGTTAAATCAAGTCAAAAAACAATGAGGTTTATAGAAAATGTTATTTTACTTTTGGGATACATTAGCATGCTCAATACTACTGCAAGCTAAAAGAGCTTATCACTTATCATGACCTTGGGCTCATCCAAAGTGTTGCTTTTAAAAATTGGTTTACAACTGGAAGCTAAATGTAAAAATGTTCATACTGGAGACAGAGTTGATGATGTGAGCCAAGACTGGGTTACACAACTGCAACAGCTATAAGTTATGGAAAATTGGGTGCTGATACAATAGTATTATGATCAGTGCTACAAACTGCCAGATTTTAATGTTAAAAAAAGACTTTAAATACACCCTGTGGACTTCTTTTTCAGAAAAGTATTACTGACAAATGCTGTGCTAGTTGAATGAGATTTCATATTTTTCTTTAAGGTACTTTGTAACCTTGTTAAGAAAAGTGCTATATAAATAAAAAAATATTATTATATCCTGCCCCAACTATAAAATAACCTCTGACACTAATTTGATTATCAACACAGAAGGCTCCATAACTTTGCTTTGGAATTAAAAAAAAGCCTCCACCAGTGCTGAAAGTTTTACCTAAACTCTGTTAGCCTTCATATCTGTTGAAAACTACAAAAGGGCAAGATGATCATCTTATACAGTCTAACTTGCACTGCCAAAATCTCCAGCTTTCCTGACAAAGAAATTAAGATTAGTCTCACCTCTGAGCAAATGTGTCACTGGAAACTGGAGATACCAAGAAAATACACTACTGTTTGTCCTAAAACTCTTGTCTTCAACCAGCCAAATACCATTTTACAACTGTGCTGTTCCTGTACCTCACGCCAGGTTAAAGACCCAAATAGTAACCTACCATAAAGCCAAAATTGGACTTGCATCTAAATCCAGGATATGGTATAACCTCTATGCTATTGTAGGATCTCCTCTGTCTCTGACATGGTCCTTGCAAACATCTTTATGAGAAAACCTCTTTTGCATTTACAGTAACTGTCACAAATAAAAGCTTATGGTATTGCTGACTCTAGTGTAGGGATACTGTTCCTTTGTATATGGTGGAGGGAGGTGGGGGTGAACAGGTCTCACTCTCTTTCTGTTTTGCAAGATTTGAACATTCTCGAATATTGTGAATGCAGTCTACAGCGGTATGATCCGGCAGACAGCAAACTGTCCACTCTGCTGCACCTTGCCCAGTCTCTTGAATTGTCTCTTGCACAGTGACTGAGCTGTGAAACACAGCAGAGAGAAAAGTGTTTTCTAGTTTGCTACATCATTTATTACACCCATTATATCAAAAAAACAACAACTTTCAATTCAGGCTATAAATGGTCATTGAAGTTTATAAAGAAGTATGCAGTGAAGCACCTGCCAAGTTTGTGATTTTTTCGTGCAAAGTAAAGCATGGTTGTTATTGCTGTTACTGTCAATCATCTTTGGGATGTTTCTACACCTTGACCTGGGTCCATCTGGAATAAAGTCAGCAACACTGGAAAAGCACACACCTGTCTACAAGGTCTCACAGTTCACAATGCATAGCAGAGATAAAAGCTAGATGACTGGCCTCAATTCAAAGAGTCATGTTTGGAGGACACCAGGCACCGCTTATCACCTAGCAATACCATCCCAAAGGTGCAGCATGGTGGTGGTAGCATCATGCACATAAGATAGATTCTGTATTATGAATCTCAGTCACAATGATGATTGATGATTTTCCACTCCCACAATTAATTTGTTAGTAGAAACAGCTTTAATCATTCATTAGCATGACTGTTACAAACACACTTGTTTGCACATGACGTGACAGCGCTGCGTCGCTGTGGCAGGAAATGCAAATGGAGGGCAGGAAGTAATTTTTTCCTAAAAAAGCAATCCAACAAGGCAAAAAGCCCATGTTTTGCATCATTTACGGTTGTTCAAATTGGTCCAACCCAGAAACAACGAAAAGTTTTTATCGAGTGCCTTAAATTATAGTTCACAAAGGCGAAAAATGTAAGAAGTTGACCGAAAAACGCCATAAAAAGTGGATTTTGAACCTTCGTCTGTGGTCGGGAGGAGCGGAGTCGGATAATGCCGGTTTGTGAAGTGACCACTTCGTCAATGTTAAGTTACCTGTTGTGGCCTTGTTTATGTAGCATTAGCTTATAGTTAGCTGTTTCCTTAGTTTGTAATGGTGAAGTTGCGGTTTCTTCTTTGTTTTCTTAGAGTTTGTAGTCCTGTAACTGACAACAATATGCATTTTGCGGGGCGCAAACATCTAATTAGAGATTTGTGGCCCTCTTTAGGCTGTCCTAGCGCTTTAAAGAAGGTTGACTCAGTAGACTGGCCTCCTACACTTAATCTCGGTTACCAGAAAAGTAAACCCATGTTAGAGACCTTGCGTCAACAAGAGGAGAGGATGAAAGTAAGGGAGGATCAACTAATAACATAAGCAACTCCAAAGTTAATGCAGAGGTACTGGGGCAGCGGCGTTGAATGTTTGTTGCTAACTGCTAGTGCTATGTTAACCCATAAAACAGTAAAAGGAAGAACACTCACCCTGGCAAAAACTAAACGGTAGTCATTGTGGAGCACTTTGGTACCGAGGTTGTGGACCCAACCGCTGACAAAAAAGTCGTATGCCTCCATACTTTTGTATGCTTTCATCTGTTGTTTTATGTAGAAAGAGTTCTGGAGAACAAGGTAGTAAATATCTACTGCTTCGATAGCCGGCAAATCTTTCATTTCAGTCCAAAAATCTTTTTTTTTCATAAGGATCACATCCATCATATCTACTTATTTTATGTTTATATCTTCCTCTTGTCATAACGTCTAAGCTAGCACAATACAGACTTTCCTCCATCTCCTCTGTACTGTCCTCCATCTCATCTATAGCTGTTTACTTCCTGCCCTCCATCTGAATTTCGTGCGTCACCAGCATCACATGATTGCAAACAAGCTATTAGCCTAATATGAGCACTTGAGTCCATCATGTAAATGTGCCAGATTCAAGCATAAAGGTTTCATCTGCAGTCCCTGATTTTAAAAGAAATCATAGGCCTACAAAAGCACATAAGCCGAAATAGTAAAACAATGACATTACCATTTAAAAACATACAGCACAAAAAGCACATTTAAGCACATAAACACAAACAATTAGCAATACAATGACATAAAAACTACTCCAGATTATGAGCATGTTAGATTGTCCAATAACCACTGCTTTATAGATTTGGTGATAGTGTTAAGAAATGTGATCTTCCGTAGGCTATATGGGTATAGTGTTCTGCTTGATAGGAAAAGACTGGCTGTTTATGGTACCAACCCAACGACTGTCACAAACAGTCAGAGCAGAAAGAATGAGAAAGAGGCAGCTGATGTGGACACAAGTGAAAAAAGACAGGACCAGATCACATTGAGTACATGCTGTATACAGCAATAGAATATAAAGTAACATGAAAAGTGCAACCAAGGAAAGTGATAGACGAGTCACAGAGCCAACAAAAGAGGCAGAGCACACACTGAACTACTGTCCTATTTGTCTGGTCTTCTTTTCACAATAAGAAAACCTGCCAACATAGAGATAAAGAGTATGCTTACTGTTTGAAATGTTTGGGATGGTCAGTAAATGTCATTTCACGGTCCCTTTGTGGGAAATATTTTTTATATAGTGCAGACTTCTTGTTTTTTTGTATTTAACTGAAGACATTTCTTTAATTACATTTTATATAGAAATACAAATGTGTATTATTCTGGCAGTAGGGTTGGGCATTATGACACCACCTAATGTTAGAGACATTCTGCTTTTCCTTTAATTCCTCTTCTTTTATTAGTCCATTGAGGCTACTGCTAAAAATTTGTTAGAATTTTTAGTAGTCAGCTTCATTGCAGTACTGATTTTTGGATCAATGTCATCAAGTATGTTAATTTGTTAGGTATTTATGGATTTAATGGATTAGCCAAAAAACAGACACTCAAATCTGTTTTTCTGGTTCTTAAACTCATCTCCAATAAATTAGCAGAAAAAGTACACAATTGTTAAATTAGTTAACTGTCAATTAAATCTGACCTTCTGTGACTTGAATCTCAGACATGTACAGAGACCAGTAGTAAAAGTTTTGTTATGGTATTCGTAGCAAGGTTTGTTGTAGGCAACTGGACTTGATAGAGTTCTTGAAGACGTTTCGGCTCTCATCCAAGAAGCTTCTTCAGTTCTGACTGACTTTTTTGGGAGTTCAGGTATTAAACCTCTGTGTGGTCATTAACACCCAGAGGGGCATGTGGCTCAAGTGCCCACCCTTCAATTGGGTGGACCTTGGGTTTCACCTTGGGGGAGGGTGAATGAGAGTTGTTAAGGTCCCTGCCACTATGTGACTTGTTGGAGTCACATGATTTCAGGTGGGTATCCAACTGCCTGGGTAGTGATCTTAAGACTGCATTGTATTTGGCAGATAAATTATGTCTTAGACCACCTCCTCTGTTGAGAGATGGCCTTTCCAGGTTAACAAAAATGGCTTCTTTTACTCCTCTCTCAAACCATCTGTCTTCCCTGGCCAAAATATCTTCAAAAGAGTGACCTTTAGCCTTCGGGTATAGATGGACTGCTGAGTCCTGACCTGAGGAGCTGGCTCTCCTGTGTTCTGCATGGGCTTATGCAGTGGTTGTTTTGTCTCCCCAATGTACAGGTCTGTGCACTCCTCGCTACACTGGACATACACTACATTTTCCAGCTTGTGTCTGGGTGTTCTGTCCTTGGGGGTGGACAAGCTTTTGCCTCAGGGTGTTCCTGGGCTTGAAATGGCCCCCAGTTTGGGAACCACTGCCTTAGGGGTTGGTGATTTTTTTTCCCCCTTCCCAGCCAAGGCACTTCAGGTACAAACTACCTGATTTGAACCTGTTCCATACTCTGCTATACAGAGTGGTTAATAATAATAATAATAATAATAATAATAATAATAATAATAATAATAATATAACTTATTTATGTCAAAACAGCATCAAACACTTTCATGTAAACTCCCTTCTTCTTGCAGTTGCTCCTTCCACATTTGTTCACACTCGTTTTTTTAATATTTTTTTTTAAATTAACAACAGTATAATATACATTCAGGTAAACAACAGCAGCACATAGAAATCAAACTGACAAATATGACAAATACCTATGAAGAACTTGAAATGAAAATATTACAAGACAATTAACACAAAAATTTAGAAACATGGGTACACACATACCCAAATAAACAGTCAGAGGTTTCAGGGGAAAAGTTATGTTATGTTTCAAAAGCTTATTAATTTTGCTGTTGCTCAATAAACTAGTGATTTAAATGGGCTAGATAATTTACTTCAATGAGAAAAGATGATTTAGAAAATGTCTTATGAATAAAAACTCTGCATATAGAATAATCAGATATTCAAAAGCCATCATCTAGGATGGGTGCTTCTGGGGTTCCCCTGGTAAACCTGCTTGTAACCTCACGACACTATTAACTATGAGTAAATTTCCTCAGGTCTGCAGAATTGCATACTTACAGAAGGTGTACCTAAAGGGCTCAAAAAGTCTGCAAAAGAGCCCTCATGGACTTGATGATTTGACAGTGGGACAGCTCTAAGCCCTCACAGACTTACTGGGAACACGCCTCAAAGTCAGTGATGGAGGACATTGGGATTGGACCAACACTATTCATCTAGCACAGTCCCTGGTTACCCAGAGGCAGAGACTAGATACCCAAGCTGAAATAGCCTGTAGGTCTTCTGTCTCAACACCAACTACATCACTGTGACATCTTTTGCAGCACGATAACTCAGCTTACACGGTCAATATAGCATGCATTGAAGACTTTATTGCTTCAATTGGCCACATTTACCATCAACACTGACTGGACATCCACATAAAAAGTGCTGGATTTTCTGTTTAACTTGTCAGCACATATAAGACAGCATTTTACAGTGCAGCCTATTTGCAACATTGCCCCAGTCTTTCTGGACTAAGACCCAGACATCCCCTGACCCTTGAAAAACTCTCGAGTGACACTATTCTACTCTTGCAGCCAGGTAGTGCAAAGAATTCCAACTTAACCCCGGGACCAGACATATAAAACTGTAGGTTCAAAACAAAAATACTATGTGTATGCATCAAGGCAAACGTGATCATTTCTGTGTGTCAGATTCATAAAACTGCATGGATCTGTTTTATAAATCTCATGTAAATTGCGTGTACATGACCAAGCTTGAATTTTACTCCACTGATTTCCACGGACGCAAATACAGTATGCCGTTAAATTCTTTCACTTAATAATATCTGTCTGCCTTCAAATGTGGATGTGAAAAACAGTGAGAACTTTTTGCAATTTCACAAAGTCTGTGTTGCATTTTTAAAGTCTGCAAACATCAGAGCATCCGTCCTCATGCACAACCATTTACTTAGACTGAGGATATTTATAGCAGCCATAGTGTTATTAATTCATCACACTACAAACAGTCATAGATGGTGACATACAGTCATCAGTGGTGACATCTCCACCATCATCAACAATATCAAATGTGGGAAAAGTAGCAATTAATAGTAAATTCAGTGCTAAACAGTAAATAACTAGATTAAATTTGTATAGACATAGGAAATTTAATAATATTAAATCAAGGATTAAAATGACTTGACCTCCCCTGCCACTCCCCCACCCCAAAAAAAATAAAAATAACAATGAACATGGAAAAGCAATGAACTGAAGCTGCTTAAATGACCTCTTGACTGACTTGTCGTCTTTGCAGTTTACACATCCATCAATAAAAACGCCAAAGTGGCTCACTGCAACATTCTCTATGAATATACAATGTTCTTTTAGGCTTACAAGATTCTTTCTCGCTTTATTATTCATTTCCACTTCACTAGTATCACACTCAACTCACTCGACAAAACTGTGTATGGTCAGAAGTATGCGAAAGATGTGCACACTCACTCACCACACATTTTTATAAACACTAGTTTATACTGGAAATGGCGTTTGAGTGGTTTTGTGTGCCTAAATTGCTTAAATGTCTGACACTCACAAGTGCCAAACAAATGCCCAACCACTATCTGACCTGAGCCTCTCTGGCTGCTTAGCCTAAACAATAAACCATTAGTTAAAATCTTCATTTTACCGAATAAGTTGTACTGTTTTGCTGCTGTTGTTGTACAATGAGTCCCTGATCTACCTTAGTGGACACTCTGTTTCATTCAACATTCAACTTAGAATGTACTACAGATGGTAAAGAAAGCTTCAACTCATTTAGTAGAAAAGTCTGTGCTTAAGGTCAGATGCTGGGGAGATCTGCTGCCAAATGTCTTCCCACATCAACACTCACGTTTTTGTCTTAATCATGAATGAATAGCAGCAATGCACTCTAGGTCATTCTGGATAAGTGTAACTGCCAAATACCATACATGTGCATGTAGTATCTGTCTGAGAGCCAGAGACATGTAGGTGTATGGAGGTGTGTTTATTTGTAACATTTTCTAAACGTCCACATTAACGGTTCTTCATATCGGCATGAATTAGATTCACCGCACAGTAGGGCTGGGCGATATGGCTGAAAAATATATCACGATATAAGTGTTTCATATCGGTCATATCGATAATTATTGATTTTTTTATTATTTTTTTTTACCTATTTGAAATAAGGACCAGGAGAAAAAAAATGTTGAATTTAAATACTTGTGTCAATGTGCAAATATAGACATTAAATAAATGCTTAAACAAATAAAATACGCAAAGTATTTTGTAAATATGAAATTAGTGTACACCTGTGCTAAGT